>LOEQ01005866.1:33155-43867 GCA_001685075.1 Bramus lutescens | reverse complement strand
GCCGGACGAAAAGCAGGCCTGCTCCCCCTATTACTACAGGCTTGATTGGGAATTTTGTATCGGTGCATCGGCGGGGAGCTCGCGTTAGGAAATATTCCTAACAGCATATGTTTTTATATGTGGGCTCATGTGTGTGCACTGTGCACACACGTGCACATGTGGAGGCCTGAAGTTGATGTCAGATGTCATCCTGAAATGAAGATCTCTCCTCTTTGTTTATTGAGGTAAACTCTCATAACTGAACCCAGAGTGCGTCTGTCCATCAGCCAGCTAGCCAGCTCGTCCCAGGGTCCATGCCTCCGCCCCTCTCGTGCTGAGATGATAGGTGGCTGGTGGCTACTGTGTCCATCCAGATCTTACCGGGAATCCCTGGGGAGTGCTCAGGCTGAGAAGCTTCAGTATCTGCACCATGGCTCTCATGGGCAGGCTCATCAGGAGCTCGCTGAACCTCGCCTCTTGACGCCCTGATGACACCCACCACTAGAAGGGCCCTGGATGAGACAAGGGTGTCACAGTTGGGTTATCTTGAGATCTGCTGTACAGTGAAGATGGATGGGAACAGGTTTCTGAGTTAGGGTGGCATGTACGTGCAGCGCTGCGGTCCGTGAGAGCCCCCTGCGTGCAGTCCACTGGGCATCTTCCTCCTCAGCAGATGCTGTCTGGGACCCACGCAGCATGGCCTGCAGCGTGATTCTGACCTCGGGTCACCTGGGAACCACAGTTCCCATAGACAGGATGGATAGTAACGGTCTCGTTCAAGCACTCTGCTGAAGCAAGAATCCGGGCTAATTTAGATTTAGAAATGGAAGGAGATTGCTCCTTTCCCCCCTAATAAAGCAAGTCTCCTTTTAGGAAGTTGGTATTATATACAAAAACCTTTCTTCAGAAATATTCATCAGCACAACCCGGACCATTAGGATGCTTGCAGGCCAGTAGAAGCATTGCTTTATTTTTATAAAAACTTGAACTTTCAATAGACTTTGGGGGAAATTGGTGAATAATGAGATGCTGAAATACTCTAAACTGTTTTTCTAGTGGGAAATAAATGACACTCTGGAGGGCTGGATAAATCATTATGGCTAATAAAGTTCCCCGGTGCTGCCTCTAGCGAATTTGTACCAAGAAGATTGGATTTGTATAGATTTATACAAACAAGGCCAGTCTATAGAAAAGGAAGCTGTTTCGCCAGCACTTGGGCAACACAAATGTAGACTATTCATCATAGAACCGGACCTGCCGCACGCCCTCCGTAGCTCTCCCATGAGATGGGAGGACGGATAGCCCGCGAACGCAGCAGTATTTATTACCGCGGGGAGACAGGGCTGCGGGAGTCATCCCTGGGCCCTTGACTGACAGCTTGTGCCTCGGCCATTGCGGGGACTCGGCTCTATCTCTTACCCAAAGGTCAGACTCTTATCTAACTTTAATGTTTCATTCCTATGTTGATTTATATGTAACTTCAATTGTTTCTATATGTGCTTCTTTAGGAGGTCTCCATCTCTGTCTTCACCTGTTTCTTCCAGACCACTCTTGTTTTCTTTATTGAATTTTAAAACTCTTTGCATATCAAGAATATCGTTCTTTTTCCCTCTGATACTATGTATTGTCCCCAGGATGTGGTTTACATTTTGTTTTTAATGCTGTGTGTTTGTTTGTTTTCATTTTTATGCATTTGTTGGTGTGAGAAATGAGGTTAGGATTATCTTTTACTTCCTTTACAAATAGTCTGGTTATATGCAATCTGTAATCTTCCTGTGATTAAATGATGAGTTTACATTGGATTACATTTATATCAATACTTGTGTCTGAAGCAGATAGCTGTTCGGTTCATTTGTCAATCTTAATTAGTTTCTCAGTTTTGACATCACTGATATTTAGGAACATGACAAACTTTTATTGCCAGACTGGGCATTGAGGTCCACATCAGTGAAATACTGCAGAGTGTTAGCAGCTTGTCTGACCTCCACCCCCTGGTGGTAGTGGGACCCAGTCCCTCAGATGGGACTATCCAAGATGCCTCTATACATCTCCAAGTGTCTTTGAGGTCCAAAATGTCATTACTTGAGAATCCTGATCCATTTCCCAATATGACATCATCTTAACAGCTGTGGTTTTCTAGTGTATTTTAACATCGGCCAAGAAAATTCCTTTTCTGACTTTCCATCCATGGGCTTCCAGAGTTTGGAATCATTCGACTAAGTGTGAAACAAATTCCTGAGACAAAGTCTATATTAATACAGTGCATGCACATCCTGCTAGACTTTTATCCAGTTTGCATTCAGTTCCAATGTAACTGGAAGAAAACTGTCATGCTTGCGACACTCGGGCTTCATCTTCCATAAGACATCCACTGAGTCTGGGGATTTCTCTGTCAGCCGAGAGTGGTAGTCTCCTGGAACAAACATAAACTTTGGTTCAGACCCTGACACTGCTTGCTCTGTGCGTGACCTGGGCCATCTGTGGGGCATTTCTGAAGCTCAGTTTTGTCGATTACAAACAGACTGTAATATCCCAAATGATTGGTTTAAATATTAATTGTATCCCATAGTCTCATGGTTGCCAAAATGCTCCCCAACTGTTGGCTCTGTTTTGGGAAGGTGTGAGGCTTTTAGGAGGTGAGACCAAGCTGCTGGAAGGAGGTGTCTGAGAACACATCATTCCTGCCCCCTCCTTGTCTTGCTTCCTGGTCCCCCATGTTGTGAACAGTCTCCCGCTGCTTTCCACAGGCTCCCACTGCCAGGAACTGGGAGGTTTCTCTGCGCCTTCCTTCATCTCCATGATGGACTGAAACCATGAACCCAATGAATCTTTTCTTTCTTAAATTGCTTCTCTCACTTATTATGGTCACATAAATACAAACCAAACTAACATACAGAGAAAAAAAGTACTCCAGCTTCAACATGTGAGCACTATTAGCCATTATTTCGGGTCCCAGATATTTTTTGTCTTATCTGGTTTTGTAAATTCTCTTCTTTCACAAGAGAAAGTATTTATTTGGAATGGATTTTGTTAATTTTCACATATAAATCCAACAAGTAACTACCTCACAGAATTTCCACATTGTCTTTCATGGTTTTTATTTATTAATATAGTTATAGCATGTGACGAAATAGGAAATATTGTTTTCTCCCTACATGGTATATTGCTTGATAGTACAAGCAATTATTAAAAATTAATTTAAAAGTTTATATATATAGCATAAAGGAAAAAGCAATATATTCAATTATACTATGCCATCAACTTTTTTCTAAGATTTTATTATATGTGTATGAATGCTTTGCTTTCATGTGTGTCTGTGTACCACGAGTGTGCCTGGTATCCACAGAGGTCAGAAGAAGGCATTAGATCCCCTAGAACTGGAGCTGCAGGCAGTTGTGAGCCACTTGATGTGGATATTGGGAATTGAACCCCAATCCTCTACAAGAACAGCAAGTGCTCTTAACCACTAAGCCATCTTTCCAGCCCCACCATCAACTTCTATTCTGGGAAAGAAAACACACATGTGATTATCCAATCCCATGGGTGGGAGAATATATTATAACATGTGTAACTTACCATACATAACTTGCCAGTAACTTATAACAAACATAATTAAGCCAGGGTGGGAGGTGGTTACAGTTGAAACAGAAAGAGAAAGCAGATACCAACTGAAAACGGCCAAAGAAATTTACCTAAAAGAAATCCAAACAGACAAAGAAAAGAACCTAGTAGTATGATTGCCTATCAGGTACGTGTGATCCAAACCATGGGCAGTTTTAACTAACAAAAGATTGGTGGTGGGAAAGTCTTTTTAAATGTCAGGCGATGTTAATTTACTGTGAAATGTGGATGAACAGACACACGGTACTGACGCAGACAAAGACTAGAAGCATCTTTGGAAACCAGCTGGTGCTATCTAGCCGAGGCTAAGCTGACGCTGTCCGGACCCTAAAATTTATGAAGTGCACACCTAGATACGCAACCTGGAAAAACTTAGAGTTGCACAGGATCATGAATACACACAGCAACAATTTGTGTAATACTGAACACCATAAATAATCCAAACGTCTGTGTGTGTAAAGGCAGCAAAAAAAAAAAGCAAAATTAACAATGATACAATCCTATAATAGAATTTTATATTGAGACAAATCTGGAAACAAAGTTACGTATAATGTGGATGAATTCTAGAAATACAACATTGAGTCAAAATGTCAAACCACACACCACATGCACATGCAAACACTCATGCACACACTCATGTACATACACACACACACACACACACACACTGAGGAAAGGTGATGAAGTAGGATCACTAAGGCTCACTGGCTGCCAGCCTAGCTCCGTGTCCAGAAGAGATTCTGTTTCAAGAGGGTAATAGTAGGGGCTGGGATAGAACGTGATACTTGATGTTCTCCGCTAGTCTCTGTATGCATGTACATCCGTCCACATATACCACCACCACCCCTACACACACACAAAATAAGGTGAAGAATGGCCAAAAGGGACCTGACAATGATCCCTGGCTTCCACACACCACACGCAGACACATGAGCACATACATGAACACAAATATATACACAGATGTACAAAGCTATTTTTAGAGGTGCATATACATTTTGTGTGTCAAAGTATAAAGTATGGAACAAGGATGTGTGAAGCCACCTCCAACTGGGAGAGAAGGGGATTGAAAAGAATAGGGTGAGGTATGGACTGTGCCCCGTTCCTCAGCCTGCAGGATAGATCTGAAGGGCTTTGTCCATGAATGCATTCAACAGGTATTTACAGAGCCGCCCTCCATGTGGAAAGACAGACATTCTGCCTACTAGAGCTGGCCTCTGATGCAGAGATTTAAACAACAAATAGGACTAGTTTATTAACTAGTTTATTAATAGTAAATACTTTTAAAGGAAATGCTGAAGGAGAGAGGAAGTATAGTTCAAGCTGGGTTTTGAAGTTCAGTACAGGGTGGTCAAGGAAGGGCTCACTATGGGGGTGGTAGTCTTTTGGGGGAAATCCTGGGGCGTATGAGACTCAAACCAGTGGGTGTAAGGAAGCTTCAGGCAGAGGAAGGGGGGGCAAAGGCAGGAAGGCAGCTGAATGGTGTCTACTTCAGGAAGGGAGTGAACTGGACAGATGGCAAGAAAGCGTTCACACTGAAGGAGCTCGGAGTGGAGTGCAAGGAAGGCTTGTCCTCTGAAGGGACAGGGACACTTCTGGGAGGCTCTGAGAAAAAACCTTATCGTTGCTGCTATGAATCTTTATACTTTACACAGACGTTAGCTATGGTTTGAATGTTTGTGCTTCCCCACACTCCAGTGGTAAAATCTTAAGACCCAAGGTAATTCTGTCAGGAGGCAGAGCTTTTCAGGACTGACTGGCAGAGCCCTCAATGATCACTGATGAGATTAGAGTCCTTGTAGAGAGGTCCCGGAGAGACCATACATCCTTTCTCCTTCGGAAGGCACAGCAAAGAAACTTGATGCACAGAAGCAAAACTGGTCAGTATCTTCCAGTTTCCATGGCCACAATGCCTTGTTTTATAAGCCACCTAAATAACAATACTTTGCCACAGCGTGCCACAGACTTAGTCCTTTTTCTTGACAATATTGTAGTTCTTTGAACAAACAATTTAAAAACTAAAATAGATTTTCCGCTGTCTTCCTCCTCTCTGCTTTATTCCCATGGGTTTATGGGAGAAGTGAGTACTGTTGCCTGTTGTGATTAGACTACAGTCATTTAGGATTGTTGGTAGGAGCTGCTGTGAAGACTTGCTCTGGTTTTCTGACCCAAGGGTTGACCTGAAACTTACAAACCCAAATGGTTCTGAGATGTTCTTCTGTTCTCTGATGTCCCTCCACTTCAGATAAAAGAGCTCATTGAAATCCAAACATCAGATTTTATAGGCAGATGACGTCCAACACCCACTGGACGGGGAGATTCACTCTTCCCTATCCGTAACTATCTGATTCTGTCAGGATCACCTCATTTTTCCATGTTTGTCTTCCACGACACATCACTCAGCCACGTCGCTCAGCTGGCCTCCCAATCTCCAGGGTGTGCTGGCCTCTGCCCGCTCCTTCGTCCCACTTGCTAATTCCTTGCACCTGCTGTCTGGATGATGACTGCCTCTTCTAGAGACACGGGTAGGCTTCATGGTACTGATCTTTTCTTTATAATGTACCCTGATGCCATGCTCCTGCCCTCTTTCTGTGGAGGAACGGATGGACACGGTAGATGCCATCCATGCAGATGCCTGTTCCCTCAAGGAGACCCTTCCTGATATGTTCCTAGCTGGAAGTTCCCAGGTTGAATGCTGGCTTCCTGTCGTTGTCATCTTCCATTTGGTGGCCTAAAACTAACTCTTTCTTGATGCTTTAGCCACAGGTCCCGTTAGTTCCCTTTCTCTTCCACTCCACTAGAAGAGGTACATGGGCCAAGCTGACATTATTCTAAGCCAAAACCACACCCATAGTTTTGAATGGTCTTTTGGGATTAGGAGTGAAGAATTAGCATTTGTTTCCCAAGTTTCACTTTCCTGTAGGTTAGAAAATCTATTCATAGGAAAAGTATGTAGGTGGGTAATTATTTTATATATTTCTTTTCCAAACTTCCCAGTAAACTCTGCGGTAACAAAGCCCTTTCAACCATAAGCACACACATACACAGAACCATGGCATCAACAAGAATCACAGTGAAAAAGCAACCCATGGACACAGATGAGATCCACAAGCAAACCAGATGTGCACACAAGGCTTCCCTTCCGTGGTTACTGCCACATGTCTTTCAGTGCTTAAAATTGAAAGCATGCTTTCAGAGTCATCTTTTTTTTCTTGTTCCTTTTCTTTGGGATTATAGAAAAAAGAAATAACAATGCTTTTATATTCTGTCATGGTACACAGAGCCTTCTGGAAATCTCTTAGATTCAGGTCAGAAATATAAGGGTTCAGACACACCTGGAAAGGGAAACATTGGTTGTGATGAGAACTTTAAGTTCAACAGAAAAATGAATCACATGAATAAATGTCCAGGGGTACCTGCCTGGAGCAAGGAAAGCAAGTCTCACAATGGCCAGCTGACCCAAGACATGGCACAAAAGACATCTCGCTTCCTTAAGAGGGGCATTCCTGCCAGATGCAGGGAGATCTTGAGGAAGCCTTTGCTTGGGGGTGGGGATGAATGTGAGTCTGTGGGAGAGAATGCCTAGCAAGGAGAAACATTGTCATGGATTTTATTTTAGCTTTCCACCTGATCATTTAACAAAGACAAATTCTTAGCTCATGTTGTGGATAAACTACTATACCCTTGAATTTTGGAAGGCTTCCCACATATTTTCCACAGTGATTCCCCTGTGAGAAAGACAATAACACATGATTGTGTCATGGTAACAAAGGCAATTTTCAAGCAAGACTCGTCATTAAAGCTGTATGCATTTTATCCGATCAAAATAAAGCTGAAATACGGTATTTGTCTTGAATTTATGGTCCTGAAATTCTGGACTTCACACATACCTGCCAGGAAGTGTGTCTCAAAAGTGTTTATAATAGAGGCAGGGGTGACAGCTCATAAGTCAGACTTTTGCTATGCAAGAATTGAGAACTTGAGACCAGATCCTCAGAACCCAAGTAAAATGCCAGGTGGACATGGTGACTCACCTGCAGTTCTAGCCTTGGAGTGGGGAGACAGCAAACTAGATAGCAAGGCTTAGTCATATTGATAAACTCTGGGTTTGATTGAGAGTCCTTGCTTTTTTGAGTAAGGTGGAAGAGCAATTGAGGATGATTCCTGACATCAACATTAGACCTTTACATGCATGTGCTAACACACACAAGTGTCCCCCCACACATTTATGCTAACACACATGCATATGTTGACAGAGGTTTCTGTCCTACCCAGTCCCAAAGCTGTTCAGTCCCAAAGAAACACACAGAGGCCTACATTAATTATAAACTGGTTGGCCTATTAGCTCAGGCTTCTTAATAACCAACTCTTACATCTTAAATTGACCCATAATTCTTGTCTGTGTCAGCCACATGGCTTGGTGCCTTTTATCAATGAGGCATTCTCATCTTACTTCCTCTGCGCTTAGGTAATGACTGCAGACCGAGCCTTTTCTCTTCCCAGAATTCTACTCTGGTCACCCTGCCTATACTTCCTGCCTGGCTACTGGCCAATCAGCATTTTGTTAAACCAANACACAGAGGCCTACATTAATTATAAACTGGTTGGCCTATTAGCTCAGGCTTCTTAATAACCAACTCTTACATCTTAAATTGACCCATAATTCTTGTCTGTGTCAGCCACATGGCTTGGTGCCTTTTATCAATGAGGCATTCTCATCTTACTTCCTCTGCGCTTAGGTAATGACTGCAGACCGAGCCTTTTCTCTTCCCAGAATTCTACTCTGGTCACCCTGCCTATACTTCCTGCCTGGCTACTGGCCAATCAGCATTTTGTTAAACCAATACAAGTGACAAATCTTTACAGGATATAAGACCATTGTCCCACAGTACACACATGCACATACATACATATACACAAAAATACAGTTACATACACACATAAACATACATGCACATACACACTAACATACAGTGATGTACACCCATACACACATATACATATATACACACATGCACACAAACATACACATGCATACACACATGCACATGTACATACACACACATTCACACACGTAGACACACACACATATACACAGAAAGACACATAGGCATACAGACACACACAAATGAAATAAGAAAAAGTATTCCCATTAGATTTATCATAACAGCCCAAAGTCAATAAGTAATAGGTTAATTAAGTAAATTGTGTTAGAACCATACCATGACATGTGTACCCCACTGGTGGTATATGCAATACCATGGAGACTCTCACAGGACATCAGTGTGTTTGGTGAAAACCTTAAGGCACAAAACACACACACACACACACACACATCATGTGACTCTACATCATGATGTTCAAAGCCAGGCAAAATTGGTCATCACATATGACGTAGCTCAGAAGAACAGCTTCTGTGCCTGAGAGGCACATCCAGTGGAGCAGAGCTCCCCACCACAACCAGGCTGCTTAAGGAACCAGCATCCCCCACCCTGGCAGACTTTTGGGACTTCCCAGAGTGTCCCAGAGCCATATTTGCAGCAGCTACCTTTAGCTGGGTGATCACTATGTGTTAGAGGAGAATCCTAAGGAAGCTTGGCTCCTAGAATAGTCTTCATCTTGTCTGGATGGATGGCTTCTTGAGTGTATGCATTAGGAAAATTTACTATTTTTGTACTTTACTGAACATAAGCCCTTAACTATAAAATATGCTTTAAAATGCTTCAATATGGTAGTCAGGGGCAGCTCAGTAGGGACAGTGCTTGCTTTGCAGGCTTGAAGACCTGAGGTCAATGCAAGGTGGTGTCTACGTCTAATCTCAGCACTGTGGAGGCAGACAGGGGTTTGCTAGTCAGCCAGTCCAGCTGAACTGGTGATCTCCAGCCTCACGGAGAGACCCTGCCTCAAAAAGTAAGGCAGGGAATGATTGATGAAGATACCTGAACTTAGCCTTTGGCCTCCATCTGTACATGCACATGGGAGAGAGAAAGAGAGAGAGATAGAGATAGATAGGTAGAAAGAGAGAGAGAGAGAGAGAGAGAGCATTTCAACTTAGCCTTAAACAGTGACATTTATATATTTTCAGATCTTTTGGATCAGTAATCTTAAGAAACATTATATAATTTAATTTTAATTTATACATGTTGTTATTATTCTTGTCTTCCCATTTAATAGCTATTTTCTTCTATAGATTGGGGATTTTAATATCTGCCTCATTGGTGTTATTGTGTGTATGAGTGTTTGCCTGCAGGTGTGTATGTGTGTTCCTGGTACCCACAGAGGTGAGGAGGGGCCATCAGGCCTCCTTGAACTAGAGTAACACACAGTTGGGATGTGGGTGTTAGGAGCTGAACCTGGGTCCCCTGCAAGATCAGTAAGGGCTGTGAGCCATCAAACCATCTTTCCAGCCTCTACTTTCTAAATTGGCACTTGTGGAAATAGTACAGTCTTATAAGTTCTGACACACGTTCACACTTCTGGTAAAACCGCCACCGCCAGGGTGTCCATCACCACCACCACCTAGACCCTCCCAGCACCAGGGTGTCCACCACCACCTCCCAGACCTTTCCTCTCCACATTGCCCGTTTCTCTTCATTAAACCTTAATTCTTCAGAGCAATGAATCCATGTTTCCTTTTGCCTCGGCCCCAAGAAACCATATATTTCCTTTTTATGCATTTCCTAGATAAACTGAATCAGTCTGAAATATTGATGTATCTGGCTTCCTGGATTTAGTGAGATGATGCTGAGATTTCTCCATATTATTTACTACTGACTTATCAGCAAAATAGGTTTTTAGATAAATTAGCATTGTGCTATTGTGTAGATTTGGAATGGTTACTAATCCATTCACCTTCACGTCTGAAGGATGTCTGAGAAGGCGGGGTATAATTTGAGGCCAGAGGTGTGTGATGGTGACCCTAACAAGGAAGACAGAAGGTCATCAACTGGCCGTAAAACTTAACTCAAATTCCAGGTGGTCTAGGAACTTTCCCCAAGAGTGAGAATTAGAGGTTGAAGAACAGAACAAAATAAAATAGAATGCCAGATGATAGATATATAGTAGATAGATGATAGATAGATAGATAGATAGATAGATAGATAGATAGATAG
>LOEQ01005865.1:85136-97463 GCA_001685075.1 Bramus lutescens | reverse complement strand
CGTGGCAATACACAGATTAATAGAAATGAGTTAAATTAAGATGTAAGAATTAGCAAATAAGAAACTAGAGCTAATGGGCCAAGCAGTGATTTAATTATTTATTAAATTTATTAAATAAAAGCAATTAATACAATTTCTGTGTAGTTATTTCAGTGCTAAGCTAGTTGGGTGGCCGGGATGAACAAATGGTTCCCCCTTTGCAACAATTGGCGTCAATGTGATAGACTAAATCCACTTTAAAAACTGAGAGAGCTTAATTATAAACACAAAAATAATCAGCTTTGTTAATTATTACTTTTACTAGATAGAGTGTTAGGGTAAAAACTATGTTCAAAAAACTAAATTAAAGGGGGATAGTAATAGTGGGTAATAGAGTGAATACTAGTAAGCTATTATTTATGGATAATTTACATTGGTATAGTTTTGTATATTGATACAAGTTCAAATTATATTTGTTACTCTTGTTTACATTTGTATACCTATGCAAAGCTATTTTGTCAGATTGTATATATGCATGTTTCTACCTTGGTTTAGGATATTTCATATATTGATACAACTTTTAGGATATATTTTCATATTGTAGTATATATTATTTCCTACCTCTAATCAAGATACTTATAGATTGCTTACATTTTCAGGTCATTGTCCTCATTTGTTGTACATTTGTTTGCAGATTATTTAATATTCTGACATAAAGTTTTAGTCATTAAGTTATACAGGCATTAATTATTATAGGTCAGTAGTTGTTCATGTTTGTTGTACATACAGTCAGATAAATTAGGTTCTTTAGATATATAGAGATTGTATTCTGTCTAGATAGGTAATCTTCAACCACTTCAAGGATCTATGGAGCATAGCATCTAAATAACTTAGGGTTCTGTTGACATGAGACATGATGGCTTCTGACAGCACCAATCTATTTCCAAGAGAATGTTGAGCATCAAAGACACTCCACTAGGAGCTTGATTTCTTCTTGGCGAAACTGGCCTTTGGGCAAGGAACTGACAATGCCTCAACTACTGACAAGTTACAAGATATCCAGAAATGGATAAGCAGGACTGTCAAATCTTGCCAAGACAAGATAAGGTGGTTTGGAATACTTTTCGACCTCTAAAAGCGATCTGTCAGTTATGCTAGGCCTTAGCCAAAGTTGGTTTCTTCGACATTGCAAAATGAGACTTTGGGTGATTGCTCAGGTAGCTAAGTGTCTCTATCATATAGTGCTCACTTTGGAAGCTACTTGATTATACTTCCTGCCTGCTCAAGTAATATTATCTCCCTTCTTGGGCCTTTGATGGCATTGAAGATTAGATAGTCGTAGCTACTGTACTCTTATGATCTAGCCAAGCCATTTCCTATACAAGACTTAGACTCCATGGGATAGAAATTTTATTAGAACATTTAGCATATGTTCCTTGCTTAATATTGTTTATGCCTGTTGTAATTCTAATTATACTTGATATCTGTTCTTAGTGTATATAGTTTTATATTGGGTTTGGAACTCTCTCATTTACACAAAAAGGGGGAGGTGATGTGGGAACACATTCTGCTCCTTCATCCAATAGCCTTTAGGATACCGGACCAACTGGGTGTGGTCTTTTATGCTGTTAAAACAGCGGTAACCATATGCCTGCTTTTGCTTCTGGCTCCTGCTTCTGGCTGCTAGACTCTGTTCCTGTTTGCTCAGAGAACTGTTGTATAGGACAGTAATCTGTAAGTTTTCCCTTTAAATAAATAACCCTTTTATTATTTATAATTCTGAACTGGTGTGGGATTGTATTAAGACTTATGTCATCAAGGATTTAAAGATATTCTGTTTCCCCTCTACTGGAGTTAAACTCACCCCACACCACCAGAAAGCTGAGAGTAATGAAGGTTAGCACGTCACATCTTAGAGCCCCTAGGCCTTTCTTATCATACAATTAGAATCAGCTTTCTTCCATTACAGATCACAAATGCCCCATAAAAAAAGTTGAAAAATTAAGAATTCTATGATGACTCACAAGACAGGGAGCATCAGGCTGTTAATATAAATAGCTGTAAGAACACAGCATAATAACAGCATAATTTAAAACATAAGATGTATAGAGTTGTAGTCAAAGTTGTGAAGGGACTGACAAATCACCCCATTTATAGAATTTTGGGTTAAAAATGAGGCAAAGTGTTTCCTGAGCATCACCTGCTTATTCTGCTCATCTGCATGTACCAGTTAAGCGTGTGAGTTCTTGAGTCATCTCTGCCAAGTCACTATCACCTGTGTTCAATGATGTGAAGTCTACATACATCAACATTATTAGTGAGGTTGTCTGGATCACAATAATTAGGCATCAGTACTCTGGCTTAACTGTTAAGGTAGGAATTCAATGATAAGCCCACTTACATTACAATAACAGGTATATGAACAGTGCTGCTCAAATCACGACCCAGATACGAGCATTTTGAAAATTCTCAACAATATATTCAGCTCCTCCTCACCAAATAGCATTTGTTACCTAGGAATAATTTAGAGCAATAGCCACCACCTTCTGTAGTCATACAAAGGCTGAGGAATTACACAGATTTATTATTGTCATCATAGTACACCTTCTATAAATGGGAGTGATCAGTGCAAATGTCATTTCTCTTCATATTGTTAATGCGTGTTAATGTTATAGAGGTTAAGTAGCTGATTTTCCAACCTGGGAAGAACTGACTGTCATAAGTTAACTTCTTGGCATAACAACAAAGCTGTCCTGAGAAGAGAATGACTAATGCCTTTTTCTCACTTAAAATGTCCTCTTTCCAAAATAGATCTGACTTTGGAAAAAAATAAGTAGGTTGAATATACAATGCCAGGAGGATAGAGAGGAATTAGTAAAACCACATATGGCTAACATAGCAATGAGTTTGTGGTGGTGCAATTTGTTACAGCAATGGAACACTCAGATTCACATTCCTGTAATCTTAGAGACAAACCATAAATAAAGATATGTTTGTGAGAAAAATATCATAAGACATTATAAAGAACAGTCACTCACCATCCAGGTTTTACAAAACAGGGCACAACAGCTGCTAATAGTTAAAAGGCACCAACAGCCCTACCCTTAAAATGGCTAACAGACAAACATGTATAGGTTAACCAATGACCTTTAACAATACAGAAACTTCAAGCTTTAGAGCAGCTGGTACTGGAGCAACTAGATGCTCGGCATATTGAGGAATCGACCAGACCTTGGAATTATCCTGTATTGTTGTTAAAAAAATTGGAAAATGGAGAATGGTAACAGATCTAAGAATTCTTAATAAGGTGATTCAGCTAATGGGCTTTCTATTACCTAATGGGTGGCCTCTTAGAGTTGTGGATTTAAAAGATTATTTCTTCACTATACCTTTACAAGAAGAGGACAGAGAAAAATTTTTCTTCACAGAACCTACTTGTAATAATAATTGATATCTGCTAAGAGATATTAACAGAAGATTCTCTCACAGGGAGTTTTAAACAATCTCACCCTGTGCCAATATTTTGTAAGTCAACCATTAGAAATGATGTGTAAGCAATTTTCAGAGGCTAGAGTTTACTGTTTCATGGATGACATTTTGCAGTGATTCACATGTAGATACTTTAGAAAGAATGGTTGAAGAAGTAAAGAAAATTTTGTCTTGTTGCATATGGCAAATTGTTCCTGAAAAATACAAAGAGGAGATTCTATTAATTATTTAGGCTATAAAATATGTTTACAAAAATAAGACCTCAAAATGTGAAATTAAGAGAGACTGATTACGGACTCTTAATGACTTCCAAAGATTGTTAGGAGACATTTCCCATATACAGTGCACTATTGTGGTAGGTCCTGATAACCTGATTAATTTAAACAAAACCATAGATAGTGACAATGATTTAAATAGTCTCGGGGAATTATCACCTGAAGTTGAGAGAGAACTGGCTTTGTTTGAAAAGAAATTGCAGAAGGCATGTGTGTATCATGTGTATTTAAACCTTAGCTGCATTCTCATCATATTATGCTCCAAGCATTCCCCTACAGGAATTTTAATGCAGAGGGAAGACATCATCTTAGAATGGATCATATTACCAAATGAACCAAGCAAAAAATTAAAAACTTATGTGGAAAATGTCTCTAAGTTAATTCTAAAAGGAAAATTGAGACTTTGTCTATTAGAAGGAATAGATCCAACAGACATTATAATACCTTTTAAAAATGATAAAATTGACAATTATGGGAGGAAAGTTAACACTGGAAAGGAGCTGCCACTAAATATTGGGGCAATATTAATAAAGCAAGAGAATTCAACTTATAAAGAGAGTTAACTGGATTCTTCCTTGCATTGTATGGGACACACCAATAACTGGAGATTCTACATTCTATACTGATGCAAATAAATCAGGAAAGGCCGGCTACAGATGAGAAATTTTAAGTATAGTGGATCAAAGCTCTTATGACTGTCTAAAGTCTGAATTTCATACTATTCTCATGGTACTATGGGATTTTAAAGAACTTCTCAACATAGTTACCAATTTGTACTATGTAGAAAGGATTATTTTGCATGTTGAAACTGCTGAATTTATACCAGAAGATACAGAATTGACTTTGTTATTTACTCAGGACAAGATACAATGAAGAATAGAAATCATCCCATATACAAAATACAAATCTAATCTGATCCCCTATGGGTCTGCCAGGTCTTCTAGCATAAGATAATGAAGAAATTGATCAATTAGTGATTACAAATGTGCTGAAGGCCTCAGAATTTCATAAAACCATCATGTCAATAGCAAAGGTTTAAAAAGACTTTTCTATCATGTGGCAATAAGCCAAGGAAATTATAAAGAAATGTCTTACTTGTTATTTATATAATCAGACACTACTACCTGCAAGAAGTAACCTAAAGGGCACTCAAAGCAACAAAATCTTACAAATGGATGTGATCCATTTTGTAGAATTTGGAAAACTAAAATATGTACATAACACCCTTGATACCTATTCTGGTTTTCAATGAGTAGCTGCTTTGAGTTCAGAAAAGGCTGATTCAGTAATCACACATTTTCTAGAAGTCATGGTCATTATGAGTATACTTTGTACAAATAAAGGCAGACAATGTTTCAGCATATGCCTCTAAGAAAATAAAGCTGATTTTTGTTTATTATAATACAAAATATATTACAGGTATACCACACAATCTTACAGGACAGACAGTTATAAAAAGAACAAATTGAACTCTAAAGGACATGTTAAATAAACAGAAATGGGTGATAAATACCCCAGAAATAGATTGCAAAATGCTTTACCAACTTTGATTTTTCTAAATGTTAATTAGAAAGGAACAACAGTTGTGGAGAGACATTGCATAGTAGAAAAAACTATAGAATTGAATCAGCTGATACACTTTAAAGATGTACTGACCTCAGAATGGGAGCCAGGGCATATGTTACATTGAGAACAGGGTTTTGCTTTTGTTTCCAAAGGAGAAGAAAAGCTATGGATACTGTCAATATTCATAAAGATTCAATTTGAACAATAGATACCTCTTAATTAGAAGAGATAATAGTTCATCAAACACCATGGGCATTTAATCTAAACTAAACTATAACAGTAAGATGCTTTTCATTTGATCATATATAAATTGTCCAAAGATAATCTTTCAAAAATTAGGGTTTGGAAACAATTTTGTGTCTGTCTTTTCAGGAGAATAAAGGTATCCAACTAAGGAATCTGGAGATCACTAGACAAATGAGACATCTGAAGAAAAAGGACAAGTCATCCAGAAAAAATATTCCCAGAAAAAGGGTAAACTGGCCCTTTGGTATATCACATTTCCAACAGGATAAAATTTCGTAAATCTACCCACATGTTTGTTCTTGCTATTCTCTACAGATATGTAATGCAAATGGTCTTTTTGTAGTCCCAGTCCAATTAAAGATTAAAACTGACTTTGGAGTTGGAATGTGGCTATTTCCTTCTCTAACCTAAAGCATGCTTATTAAAGTGAAATACAAACTATGACTCATGTCAGAAGAGTCACCTGATATGGAACAGAAGAAAACAAACATTTAAGAACTATTTTATTGGCACTAATATCATAATCCTTTGGTTTATATTGACATTTTAACAGCTTTTCTTAAGGTATAAAATTTATAATATATTATATTAATTATGTATATTTATATTATATAATATATATTAACATTTGCCAAGATA
Organism: Bramus lutescens; assembly: GCA_001685075.1. NCBI lineage: Eukaryota > Metazoa > Chordata > Mammalia > Rodentia > Cricetidae > Bramus > Bramus lutescens. Next base: position 91,269 of record LOEQ01005865.1, on the reverse strand, counting down.
TTAATGGCCATATAGAGTATTAATTAATTCTAGAAAAAGGTTTTAACTACCTCCCTGTACACTACTTTCGGTTTGAATCGCTATCAGATTTCTTTAGTCAACAATGAACATGCCTAACAGCAACCTTTGAAGTTTCCATAAGCGAGATGAGGCCCTACAGCAACGACTCCTCCAGGAGTATGATAAGACATCTAAGCTGGAAAACACAACCTAAAGATCAGCCTTGGAGTAGAAACTGGTCAAAGTAATTTTGAGTTGACTAGCTGAGGTGATCCAGCGTAACAGACTACTCTGGTCAGGACCTGAGATAAGCCCTGTACTTTCCCATTACTCAGAGTTTGGACAACAAATGATACAGCTACCTCTCCCTGGACATGAGAATTAACCCAATATTCCCATTTCAGGATCACCTAAAGATACTATTTTCCCTAGACAATAGGAAATAATTTAAGTATATGGCACCCACATTCCCAAGAGATGGGGTGAGTGCTTTTTGGTCTTTTGTGGGTTATGAATACTTGTCCTTGATTAGGGTGATTGATTACAAGTTGTTAATGGTAATGATCAGGAGAAAAATCTGGATTTAAAGCATGTGATAATCATAAAATAGAAACCAAGAGTGTGTGTGCATTAGTTGTCTGGGGTTTTCACTACGACAACTTACAGGAAGCTTTGCACATTAGCTTGATGGTGGACTAAAAGGACATGGTTGGGTCTCTCTGGAGATTTTAAGGTTAAATCTACCTTATGTTTCCCTCCTGCCTTGGTGATGCCCAAAGCCCATATCCCTTTGGTACAGAGTTACATTTGCACAACTCAACCCCTGTGTCTGATGCCTTTTTCTCTGTGTCTTTTAAGAATGCTCATCATTAAATGATTTCAGGTTTATGCCATCTTTAGCTCTATTATCTCGGCAAAGACCTTATTTCTAATAAGATTACATGTATAAATAAGGTTTGGAATTTGTAAGACCATCTTTCTTTAAAAGTAATTTTTCAATTAATACATAGCTGTATGTGTGCATGCCCTTAATTCTTATGTTATTACTAGGCATCAAGGAGCATTTAAAGTTCTTTTGTACTTTTCACACATTTTAAGATATGCTTAAAACAATTTTCAATATCTAATTTGGTCATAATTTTGATATTACACAAATGCTATACTGTATTAAGAGGAAAATGTGAATTACTTTCATTTATTTCTTTTGATGTACATTGAATATTATGTATTCAATCAGTTACAGGCTTTAATCACAAGGTGAAAATTTGTAGAGAGTGGTGTTGCTGAAGAACTATGCTATTGGACCAGAGAGATTCTTGTATTATCTTGTAAAGTATGTATGAAACCTTGATTATGGTAGCCAGTTATTGCAATGATCCTAATGGATGCACATATCTGCACCTATAAGTATAAGCTACTTACTTGAGTCAGAATGCTTAGGAATCTACGCATATTTGCATTGGCTATTCAGGTTTGACTTGGTAAACAACAATGACTTCTAATAATAACCAGGATAGCTTGCTTTATTGTTTGCAGAGATTTGTGTTCATGTTGCATTTACTCTGTTATAAACAGGCTGCTTAAATAAGGCTATTCTGTATTAATCAATAGGTACATTTTTGATAAATGACATGAGAATTCAGTAGTATTGTACCTGACATCGGTATAATATTAGGCAAACAATACTAGCACAATAAGAAAATTACTATTGACAGAAATGTTGGAAAACCCAATTACAGTGTAAGGGAAAAATTAAAGAGCCATTATCAAAATACATACTTCTGTAAAAATTAAAATACCTTGAAAAATAGTATTCAGTATTTGCCTTGATATATGGCTAGTAATATATTTTTGAAAGTGAAACGTCAAGAAAAAGCCCCATGTGTTAGAAGAAAACATGTGCATAATTATTTCTACATTCAAAATAGAATATAAAACTAGTAATTAACACATCCAGAATAAATTTAACAGTGACTATAAAAATCAATAGAAATCTGAACTTAATGTAGCTAGCAATAATTAATAAATTAATAATTAATAAATTAATTAAATTCTCCATATTGGAAGCAAAAGCGACATTTCATCGTGATCCCAGACAAAGAAAGGGAGACTTAACATTCTCTCTTCCCAGTTTAATGTACCCTCATTACATGAAGACCTGTGTGTCTACAAACACTCTGTCTGATGGCGATTATTGCTTCTGGCAAAGATTCCCAGCCTGACTAAAAGAGTTCATTGCAGCAGTGTTGCTACATTCTCTATATTATTTCTCTTCTACTTACATAGCTTCTGCAAAGTCCTTGTGTGGTAATATACTGTGATCTTAGAGCACAGTCCCCTAAAGCCTTGATAAGGTGCATAATCAGCTTCCTAAGACTTCTGCTCACTCAGCAAATAAAACCAAAACAAGCAGATTAAAAGGGGAGAAAAAATATCTCGCAAAACTTTTAAAGGATGTTCTCAGGCCAGCTGATTCTGCTCAATCAGCTAAACTTTTAGAGATATCCAGGAATCCAATCTTGAGAAAGGATGTTTGCTGAGGAAAACTTTTTTTTAAAACTTCGTGGTTTACAGTTAACTTTTTCTCTATGTGCTCACTAACATGAATCTTTTCTGTGGGTATGAAGTCACCTTCATCAACAGTTTCCTTATTCTTTCTTCTGAATCTTCCATTGAAAAATCAGAAATTATTTGTGTGACATATGATTAACATGTTGATCAGACCTTTGAATGGTAAGGTTGGAACCATGGTACCCTCTTCACCTTTGATCCCTAGTGCCTCTTAAGCATGGTGGCTAGGACATGGCAGAGAATCAGTTTTATATCTGAATCAATAACTACAATAATTTTAATTAACCCGGGTTAAATAGGTATACCCATAACAATGGAAAATAAGCAAAAAAATGGAAACACAAATGAAAACCTAGCAATAAACTATTAACCATATTCCCATGATGCAAATGTAGACCTGGGAGCCTGGTCCTGGGATACTGGTTCTCAACTTTCCTAATGCTGCGACTCTTAAATACAGCTCCTCATGTTGTGGTACCCCTCCATCTGTAAATTTGTATTGTTGCTACTTTATAGCTGTAATTTTGGTGCTATTATGAACATTACTGTAAATATCTGTGTTTTCTGATGGTCTTAAGTGACCCCTGTGGAAGGCTCGATCTGCCCCCAAAGGGGTCATGACCCACAGGTTGAGAACCTCTGCCCTAAAATTTCACAGTTGTCACCAAGCAGGATGAAGTATGACAATGATTGCGCTTCTTAACCTTTAAAACAATGGAAGGATTGATAATGAGGTATCAATAAAGAGCAGAATTCTTACAACTATGACTGCCAAAGGATTCCTAACACATCCTTCCTTACAGCAACAATGGCCGAATTCTAAGACATCCTATCTCCATTTTGCAGGCACCCTTTCTCAGCGTGACTAGCCACTGCTATGGAGTTAGCAAATCCAATGCACAAAGGGTGAAGAACGAGGGAAGGGAAATCACTCTTTATTTTTCATTAATAACATAATCAAAAGGAAAAACATATGTATACCACCAGTTTCCTCTGGAAATGTGAATGGAAAGTGTTTTTAAGTTTGCATCCCAAACAGGTCAGTGTGTTCTTCATAATATTTTCCGTATTTGCAGGATTTGAATCAAGACATTTGCAAATAACCATGTTTCGAGAGTAATTTTCATTATCAGGGTAAGTCAGGAGGCATGCACATAGCTCTCCATGAGCTGTGTCCCGTAGTATATAAGCACATGTCTCTCTATGAGACATGTCCCATAGTATATAAGCACGCAGCTCTCCATGAGATGTGTCCCATAGTACACAAGCACACAGCTCTCTATGAGATGTGACACATAGGATACAAACACACAGTTCTCTTTGAGATGTATCCTATAGGATACAAGCACACAGTTCTCTACAAGATGTGTGCCACAGTATATAAGCACATGGCTCTCTATGAGATGTGTTCCATAGTATATAAGCCATGAAACAGAGACTAATGGGAGAAGACATTATGCAAGATGTTGATCTGCTTCACACATAAGGAAATACAAGCGACTAAAATACAGCTCAGTTTTAAGATATTGAACACAATTCCCTGAGAATATCATCACTCTTAAATTATTATTCTTAACATCTTAGAAATAACCAAAGTAAATATTGTCTAATGTGCTGGTTAAAATATAAAAGTATAGAGATCATTAGGAATTAAAAAAGATACATACCTTGACTTATAAAACATTATCAGCTAATTACTAAGTTATTATTCTTAGCAAATAATTAAATCCAACTAAAATTATAGAAATTTTAAGCTGCAGATATAAACTGCATATTTTGTAACATAAAAAGAAAACAAATAATTTTTAATTTTAAAGGAAAATGGATAAAAACAAAATTAAGAATGATATGGAGTTCTCATGGATATCAATATGTGTAGCTATGGGGGATCAATTTTTAGAATATATACTACTAAATAAATATATATGATTATCTAGAAACATATCAGCATTTTTAAGTAGGTAAGGCTTTAGATTTTTAGTGAAATATAATCATAACATGAAAAGTACATGGACACATGTAGAAAAATAAAGATAATTTAGATAGCCCATTGAACATTGTTTTGATAGCCATATTTACACCACAGTCAAACCTAGCTACTCACTGTTATGATATACCAATTACTGCTCTTGATCAGCTCTTTGCTATCTGTGCTTTCTATTCAGACAATTTTCCATTTCTCATTCTTTGAGTCTCCACTATACAATAATTCAGCAGTCTTCAAAGTGATATACTCATACCTAAGGAATAAGGGAACCTGTGAATTATGTCACATGAACCAAGATCTAAAATACTATGTTTTCCTTTCATAAAAGTGTTTCTATTTCTTTCACTATCTAAAGAAAAAAATAATTCTCACCTATATTTTATCTTCCAAAGGTTCATGGCACTGCAATGGCAAAGAGAATCTTAAATATTGGTGATAGTATTTGTGAAATATGATTTTAGGCTCTGAATTATTTGTGCTCATGACATATAAAGGAAGGCCCACATTATCAGATAGTTAAATTTTGATAATTGATTATGATGATATTTGGCATAACATCAGAGAATATAATAAAAAATTCCTTTACAGTGCTTCAAGAAAACACTGTTCTTATATTCTTATTATTTAAAAATGTTTGTGTATGCAATTAAATATATGTGTATATTTGTATATATAGGTGTGTATGTATATACACACATACATATACATTACAGGAAAGTATCATAGAGAGATCTCTGAGTAGTATTATATTAGAATAAAAGCCTGAAGTAGAGAAAAGAATTATCAAAACCTTGACTAGTAAGAGGCCAATACATATCCAGCCTATCAGTCAAGTTGCTGGTCAGAGGTGTCCTGAAGACTCCCCGAACAATTCAGATCCTGGCCATTGCTCTGTCAATACTTGACAGCAAGACTCTATTGCTGAAGACACCCCAAACTTTGGGGAGAGCAAGGGTGACCAGGAAGCTTTCTTCCTGCTGGCCAGCTTTAGTAGTATCTAGAGGAGCTATACAGGCTACTGTGGGGAAATGTCTTATCCATGTATGAATACTACAAACTACAGTCATTAGTGGGCTGGGATATTCCCATGAGTGCCGTGGTGACATAAATATTAAGGGGCAACCAGCACATCAAGCCATCTTTAGAGGAGGATACACTTGTGTGGTATTATTAATCTGTCCAAGAACCCATGAATTGGGAGCTCTTAAGGCCCAGCACATTGTTTTGCTAAATAAATATAGTATAAAAGTAGTCTCTAAATTTGTATCTCCATGCCCATAGATTAATGTTTATCTCAAATCTCATAGAGAAGTTTATTTGGACAGTGGACAACAGTTAACACAGAAACTCAGAACTAAGTGAAAGTGCAGAGATGATTCACTCACAAATAAGGCATCTATTTCAGAGACACACACACATGGGGGGAGGAGAGAGACTGATTGATTGATTGACTGACTGACTGACTCAGTGATAATCTTGAAAGATATAGAAATATTTTTAAGAGCCAGATGTCTGGGTGATGTAGGAGGGTCATCTGTCTATGTGTTGCTTTCATTGGTTAATAAAGAAACTGCC
>LOEQ01005865.1:70802-82899 GCA_001685075.1 Bramus lutescens | reverse complement strand
CAGTGCTTAAATGAATACAATTTGTGTGTTGTTATTTCGGGGAATAAGCTAGCCGTGCTGGAGCTGGGCTGGACAAAAAGCAGGGCCTGCTCCCCTTATCACTACATCTGGGAGAGAATGAGACAGTGTCACCTGGATAGGACATGAATATTTTTGTCACCAACTCACAGTATCTGTGGTTGCTTAAACAAGAGTGTCAACATCCTAGCAAGGAATGGGAAAAAGGCACCTGACTCCCCATCACTAACTGATGGTCAATTGGAAGTTGGTGATTTCAGAAGGAAAAAGAGTCAGTTTTAGTTAGAGTTATGGCCCTTACTAGGTCTACTACCACAAAAAAATATGACCTCCCACCCATTAGTGTATGAGAAGTACAATCTGGATCTAGAATGCTGTTTAGAAAAAAAAATAAAGAGTACATGACGTAGGGATAGAAGGTAGAGGGGTAGGATGGATCTGGGAAGAATGCAAGTCTTAGTATGATCAAAATACATTTTGTAAAATGTCCAAAGAATAAATATATTATGCCAAAATCAAGCAATCATATTATCAAATGTTTAATACTAAGCACAACCACTATAAGTTTTTTAGATCTCACTGGTTGCAGTTGGAGAGCCTGGAACATATTTTAAATGCCTGTTAACATTATGTTGTGAGTTTAATGCTTGAAATTATTTAAATGTTTGCATGATAGAAATTGTGAGGCATCAACTTTAACATATTTTAGAGAACACATGGGCACAGAGCTGTGCTTATGGAATTATTTTAATGAAAGTGTCTGAATATTTCTTCTATTCATAAATGCAACCATTAAATTATATCACCCTTCCTTCCTCAATAATATTCAAAAACTCTTCACCTCTTTACAACTTCTACTACTGGTTTTCAGCACTTTTAAAAATTTATTTTGATATAATACATTCTTTGCACTGATTATATCTCTATACATTAATGTTTTGACTATCGCAGATTATATATCACTCATTGCTGGCCCTTGGCTTGAGTTTCTTCTTTTAGTTTTCTGTAACTGTTTTTGAACTTTGGTCTGCACCTGTAGTGGTCTGAATGAGGAAGGCTCCCATAGGCTCATGATTTGAAAACTTGGTTCCCAGTTGGTAGAAGTGTTTGGGAAAAATTAGGAGGCATTGCCTTGTTGGAGGAAGCATGTCACTAGGGGTGGGCTTTATGATTTCAAAGGCCCATGCCATTCCCATTTAGCTATCTCTGCCTCATACTTGTGGATCAAGAAGTAAATTCTCAGCGACTGCCCCAATACCTGCCTTTCTACTGCCTTGCTCCCCACTGTGATGCTCATGTACTCCAACCCTCAAGAACAGTGAGCCCCAAATTGAACACTTTCTTTTGCAAGTTTCCTTGGTCATAGAGTTTGCCTATAGCAACTGAAAAGTAAGACACCATTCTATTAGGTTTTATGGTTTATAACATAGGACAGCATGCTAAGTGAGAGAGTGTTTAGCTTAGCATCGAACCGGTAAAAAGTGCTACATTCCAAGTCTTTAACACAGTACCCAGTTTGATCTATATTTACTGAATGTGCCAATATCTGCCCTTGCACTAAATGATCAAAAGAGTACCACAACTGGACTAGTGTAAGAATAATGTTTGGTTTATATTCACATAAACCAGGCATGAGAATTTGATGTGAGCGCTGGAAACTTTGGGTAACCACACAGAAGCATAGTTGAGATCCTGAGAAGTTCTCTAAAACTCACAGTTGTTTAGTATAAAACCAGGATAAAAATGTAATTCCTTAACTCAATTCACTGGTGATCTGGGCAGCCCTATGTTGTTCATACTGTATAAAAACTTCCTGCTCTGTTCACTCCTCTATGGACAGTAATGTTCTTAAACTAACACTGAAAGACAGTTCTGGCTGAATAAATACTTCAAGTCTAAGAATGCAAAGTTTGGCACAATATATGATGAATAGAATAGAATTTTTTTTGAAAGAACAGGACCAGAATACGTAAAATGTGTGAACTGTAACTTAGAGTCTATGTTTTAGAGGAAGATAATATAAACTTCTTTTAAAACAGATTCATTGAGACCTTGGTTGCAGAGAGCCTTTTGTCCTTCCATATTATAGTCTCATACAAAGCAAGAATCAATGAAAAAGGATGAAATGCAAGGATAAATGGCATAAATTCCCACATCTACAGTATGAGATGGAGTAAGGTATATAACTACTGAAGGTCCATGTGCCATAAATGGAAATGGATAATCAAAAGCAATAAAGGGAAATAATATTTGATTGGAGTCCTAGGCGGACAGTATTTTTTAAAGAAGGGGAGAATAAATCTCCTCTTGTTCCTAATTTAGAATAGCATTAATAGTAGTGTTCTTTTCGCTATCAGCTTTTGCAAACCCAAAACTTAGAGGATGTGAACTTAATGCTGAAGGTATTTAATATATGTTAACGTCACCATTTAAAACTCACATTAACCATCACATAGAGACACACTGGAACCAAAGCTGTGCTTTTCATTGGTTTGTTTTTTTATCTGAAGTTTGGGTATCTGAAGGCATATAGACATTCTTTTATTGATCTTCCCTAACCTAAATGGTTAATCAGATAAATGATCACCACTTTTCTGACAAGAAAGCTAAGGAAGTTTGTCAAGGTTTTCTAGTTGAGCGGCCTCAGCTTGCTCTTGAATGTCCTTTGCTTTGGAGAGTTAGCTTTTCTTACATCAGCAGTTCCCAACGTGTGTCTCCCAGAGCAGTGGGATCATGTTATAAATTCAAATTGTTAGACCCCACTCTACCAACTTCACCACAAAATTTAGATGTGGTGCCCAGTAAAGTGAAGTCCCTGGGTGTTGCCAATGCTTGCTGAAACTTCAGAGCCACGGTCTTATACCCATAGAGTACCACTTCCTGTTCGGTTACTTAGAACGTCTACTGAGAGTAATATACATTACACAGCTTTAATTCTCAATATTTAAAGCCATTCCTGAAAATTTATATATGTCAGTTTGATCAGCAATGAAACAGAATTGTGTGGGGCGGTTAAGCATCAGGCTGGAAGGAATAGGTGGCCCTATCCGACCACTGAATATCTTAGCAACCTATAGGACCTTTGCAAGATCTGCATTTTCCTTGGGCAAAATTAGAAGCAAAACTTGTAAGATAATGCACAAAACTAGCAGTCTCTGAAACTTAACAAATATTAAAAGTAAGGTAAGTATAGATTTATAAGTGACATTAATGAAATATTAGTGACATTATGAATAATTACATGAGTAGGGAAGTTTGTGAGTTAAACTCAGAAAACTACAGAGAGGGTCTTCTATTTGATTTTTTGGTCCCCAAAGGAATTTCAAAATAATTGAAGTTTAATTGACTTTCACTAGGTAAAAGGTTCCGTTTTGTTTCAGAGTATGTGTGTGAGAGTATGTTTGTACATATATGTATGTGTAGATGCACATGTGTGAGTGTGTGTGTTTGGACGAAAATCACAGGATAATATGAGGTGTTGTTTTGTCAGGAATTTTCCACCTCATTTATATTAGACAGGGTTTTGTACTAAGCCTGGAGCTCACCAAGTAGGCTAGAGTGGTTGACTAGCAACTGCTAGTCAGTCACCTGCCTCTGCCTCTCCAGAACTGGGGTTATAGGAGCATGTCATTACATATAAAGGTTCTACAAATGGACTTCATGTGCCTGGAAAGTCTTCTATTAACTAAGCTACCGCCCCACATTTTAATAATTTTTTGTTTCATTTTGCTTTTAAGCAGAGTGAAAATGTCAGTCTTTGGTTTATATGTTGGAAAAGGATGCAGTTATCTATTAAGTAATATGTTAAATTAATCTGTGATGTCTCAGATTTCTCTACTGGAAAAGAGACATCACAGAGAATTTGTCTTACAGACAGGTTTTACTAGTTTGGCTTACATTATATAGGCCATGTAATCAGTATCATAATATCAATGTTAACAATTATTACACTCATTGTGGGCTTAAGGTTTCTGTTGTGTCCTCTGATGCTATTTGAAAAATACATTACTGTGGGAACACATTTAATTTCAGTTTAAATTTATTACTTAGAAAAAAGTTGTGATCTCTATGTGACCAACTGTATATACTTCACTGTGTGCCACTACAGAGATTTGATTGTCAAATAGAAATTAATCTTCAGCAGCAGGGTATGGTCTATACTTGACTCAGTGAAACTTATTTCTTGTCTATTTATCAGCTAATGAGAGAAAATACCCCAGGTTATGCTTTTTATATATTAATATAAAACTGGTCTTTTCTATTTATTTTTCTTTATTTTATTTTTAGGAGTGAGATTTCCTGGTCTCACAAGCTCTCTCCTAGTTCATATTTTCCGGATCTTTTTATCATTTGCATTGTTCTTTACTGAAGGCTGGGCAATTTGTCTCCTTTCTGAACTCTGGCACTCAGCTGAACTTAGCCTGCAAATTGCAACTTAACAAGATCTGACTGTAGCTCAATCCATTTTTATGCATGACATCACCATTACAATTCAACACATTGTAGCATTTGAATATTTTAGAAGGGATCAGGATGTCGACTCATTCAATTTATCACCCACTGTAACTCCTGAATTTTTCTCTCTGCTGCCATCATCTCCAGCTCCTGACTGCAGTTTTTGTTTCCATTATCCCTCCTTGTGCACTGACGTTCACATCTGTTCCATTTTCCTGATTCTAATGCATCTGATTTGCCCATCTGCCCAATGTGTCACGATGCTGAACAGAGCTGCAGCAGTCCCTGAGATCTGTGAACCCCACTACTTCTCGACTCATTGTTCTTCCTGTTCTCAGCATAAATATGCATCTTACAACATGCTTCACATATTATTTATGTGGCTCCCAGTGCTTTGAGCTTAGATAATTTCTTTTAAATCACTCTTTTTAAGGTTTCAGTGAGAAAGTCAAACAGAGGGAGGGGTGGGGGATGGAACAGAGAGAGCTGACTAAGCAAAGCGAGCTTGCTAGTTCCTTTATCGTTAATTTAAGAAAGTTAAATTTAGCACCAACTATCAACTCTCCTTTGTAGTGTTGTTCTATTATTACACTGTCGTATGAAAAACTGAGATGAAACCTCTGATTTTCACACAGCTCAGTGGGCATCATGAATCCTTGCTTCAGTAGACTACTGGTGTGCATACCACAGAGTTGGGTAAACAAATCTAAGTAAGCAGAGTAGGTTCTACTTAGCAAAACTGCATGTCCCACTACAGCTTTAAGCAAAGCAGAGTCCATGAAAGCAAGGAAGAAAGCAACGAAAGAATCATAAAATGTTTGGGATGAATTTAATCACTTTATGCCCTTGAATAAAGGCAGAATTGTCAAAACCAAAATGAGCTGGCAAATTATGGATAAACTTTCATTTATAAGGGAATTATGGGAGTAATAGATTACAAAATCTTGTGAGTGAAAAACACTATATTTATTAAACTAGTTAGCATCCTCCATGTGGGTGCCTCTTAGAATCTCATCCTCCGACTGCTCCCCTAGTCCAGACCAATCTACCATAGTCTTACTCTTTCCCAGAGCTGGGCTGGGGGGAGCAGAGAACTCCTTCCAAACAGGAATCTCTTTCTTTGCCATGGACTCCCTGATTCTTCTGGTCACATTTTTTTTCTCAAAAAATAAATAAATAAACTATAATCTCATTAAACACCGCGGTCACACTATATTGTTATTAGAACTAGTCATTATTAATTTTGGGATCACCTCTTCTATTTGCTTTCCAGCTACAAGCTGATACAAAACCTTACCTAATAAGAGTTTGTAAAGAAAATGAATTATTTTGAAATTAGGGCTTTTTAATAATTATGCTTTTTAAATGTAGGTGCTAACTCTGTATGCTCTTTGGGAAATTATGAGCCAAATATTAATAAAATCATAAGAAAATATGTTTACATGAAAAAAGTTCTTTGAATGATTAAGAACAATTAGCAGCTCTAAGAAAGGGCATGTGTTTATAGTCAATAAATAAATGTATCAAAAGGAAACAATGTAAAATTAAAGGATAAGGGAGGAGAGATTATCCTTTATAAATATTACTATCGTTCATCTTTTTTCTCATATGTATACATATATGTGTGTGTGTCATATATATATATATGTATGTGTCATATATATGTATATATGACACATGTCCTCACTTTACTTTTTATATTATGGGTAAAGCATTTTTGTGTTCTAATTGCAAGTGGTAGGATTGAGAGAGCTGGCGACAGCAGGGAAGAGGACTTACAGCGTCTCCAGTTCTCTAATATAGTTTTCAGACGACTTAGCACAAAGGACAATTTGCCCTAACATCAATAAAATGCAAAAAAGATGACACGTTAGTCCTAGAAAACAGATGATATTTAACCATTGAGTTAAATACATGATGGATCAGTTGACAGCTGACAGTTATAAAATACTTCCCTCCTTAACTCAGAACAGGACAGCAAGAATTCGTCTAAAGGGCAAGTGGGAAACTGTTATAGAAATTGAGAAATATTTTAAAAAATTACTAAACATTACAGTGAAAATTTTTTGCCAGAGACCTTTCCTTCAGATAGATTTGCTGTTCTTTGATTTGGACTCAGCAAGATATTAAATTTAAATGTGAAATGGTTACTGGGATGATTATCATTTTTCCCCAAAGCAAGTAATAGTGCCCATAGTTCTATATGTTTATCTGTGAGGTCAGCACCTATTTCAGAGACAAGCCTCTAGTGAGACACAAAACATCCTTCTGTAAATGATGTAATTACATTCTGTAAATGTAAAACTATATGTAAATTGTCTTGTAGCTCCTTTTCCTTTCACATTAGATTATGGATAATCATGGAAGCCAGAAAGCAGAGAAAATTGAAAGCAGACAAAGTATATATATATCAATAATTAAGACTCCTATAAATACAAAGAAGTGTCTCTACATCTGTAAGATGCGTGTGTAATCTATAAAAATATATAGATATATCTGTCGCTCTCATTAAAATATGGCATTTCGTAGAGTGCTGTTTTGTAAATGATTAAATAATTTTAGTTATCCATTTTTGTATTAAAATTATGCATCATAATATTCTAAGATAAGATACAAGTGCAAGGTCACTGTCACGAGGCAGGCAAAGAGCAAAGGACTTGTTTATAACCTTTTTGTTTTCAGTTTTTCATTTGAAAGTTGGTTCTGCGACTTTGTTGATAATATATGCTGGTTACTTTGAATAAATGTTTCAACCTTTATGAAAACCTTGAAGAGTTTAAATTTTATTTAAGTGTTTTTCTTATGAGAAAGTTAGTAGACTTAATTTAAGATGACACCCCAATACATGAAGAATGAAGGACCTAGACAAGATTAGAGCCTTTCCTGGGGTGAGTGAAGGCTAGCTTCCAGGCTGACACCTTGCACACAGGGAAGCTGAGACAAAGATCTAAGGGTACTTTTCTCCTGTCTTGCTTTTCTCAAGTTGATGAGAAGAGTGTGCCCACCTAGATCTGAGACCTCATTGAATGCTGCCGCAAGTACAGGATGTGAATTAGATGCTACCGGTAGTATAGGATGCACTCTGACTCACCTGTTCCTGTTGCTGGAAATCCAGTCAGAAATCAGGGTGGATGCCTGCTGGTGACAGTGTTTGTTCCCAAAGCTGCATGCCAGCATGATCACTTCTCTCCGTAATTCCCTACACATTGTTGGAAGGGGGACAAATTAAAAGAAATGTCAATCTGAAGAAAGTCAGAGAAATTCATTTCGGGGTAGATGGACAGGTGATTAAATAATTGCAGACAGATGACAGAAACAACAGAGAGAGAGACTCTCTCTCTCTCTCTCTCTCTCTCTCTCTCTCTAACAGAGTGCTATCTTAGATATGATGGGTAATCTCCACTGTCAACCTGACTGGATTTAGAATTACCGTGGAGATATATTTGTGAATATATCTGCTGCACCAGAGATATTTTGCTGAACAAGCAAGACCCCTTGTGACTATACATAGCACCATTCCATCAGCCGGGTTCTAGTCCGTTTTCAGGGAAAAGGAAGATGCCAGTAGAACTTATCTATCTCTCTTTGCTTCTGGATTGTGGACACAATATGATCAGCCACCTTTATCTTCATCCATCATACATTGCGTCACACGGAATGTTTTGAAGAGAACTGATACACAAACGAACTCACAGGGGCTGTTACAATGTTTATAAAACGTGCACAGGTTCAGCACATAAGCAATCACAGCACTGAGAAGGAAAAGTGAACACCAAATTTTACCCCAACCGTAGAGCTTTTATTATTGCTACATCAAGGGAAGGAAAAATCAATTTTCTACGGTCCAGTGTCACCCCATGCTCCAGGATAGACCCCATGCCCAGGTATACTGGACCATCACCAAACTGATTCCATGTTTCTTTGTTTTAGGCTTTATGTTGTTGTTGTTGTTATTTTATATGTGGCTTTTTACTTTCCTTTTTTCTTTCTTTTCTTATTTTTGTCTTATTGGCTTTTGTTTGCCTGTTTTTCATTTTGTTTTATTTCAGCTTTTTATAGACGGAAGAGAAAGAACTTGAAGTTGGGTGGGTAGTGAAGTGGGGGAGAATCAAATCAAGGAGGAATTGGGGGAGGAGAAAACATGATCAAAATATGTGAAAATAAACTTCACTGACTTTATCAGGAATTTTGTTAAAGCATTGAGAAACATAAATAAGATGGTAGGTAAGTAAAATATAACACAAAATAGGTTTAGATACAGAAATCCTATACTGCTGTGTAAAGAAAATAAATTAGACAGAACGGGAGTTATGCAGACTTAAGTCTTTCCTAGAGATAGTCCTTTAGTCAAGGGCATGGGTTCTGATCCCGAGATCACAACACAGCCAGATCTTAAATCAAAACACAGTCATGAACTGCTTTGTTCTCAAGATCGGGCAGAAAAACCTCTGTTGCTCAGCCGCAGCCCTCCAAGGAAAGTGAACTGCAGAATGCAGAAAGAGAGAAAGGCAGCCCCTTGCTGCTACAGGCAGAGTGCTACTAGAAGGGAATTTTTGCACAGCTCTGGGGAAAGAGAACAATAGAATAAAACGGTACTCGTGTTGGTAGGATGCTTGAACGAGAGTTCCATTGAAGTCATTTTTTGGCCATCCAAGCTTGATATACGTTGTTGCAACTTGTTTTAAAACATATTCCTACATGGAGAGAGAAAACAAGATAATATTAGTTTCATCTTCCCAAATTTGGTAACTTGAAAATTAAATCTGGGTAATCCACAATAGTCTTTCTCTTATGGCTTTATTCAGTTTCCTATTTAAGACATAGAAGACTGTACTCATTTCTTCCAATTGAATAATTTGCAGTGCTAAATATTTCACATGACAAATTTTAATACAGCAAAGGAAACTGGGATGATTCAGGCTAAGATCCATGCATACGCATATGTGACCATATGCAGCTACACATTAATAAGACTTAATGCACTTTTTAAGGTTCTACTTTCATCTGTGTATAGGTGTGTATGCCTTTGTGAGTAGATGTGTACAGGCACCTGGATGGGCTAGAAAAGGGTAACTGATCTGCTGTAGCTGGAGCTATAGTAGATTGTGAGCTGCCAAACACAGGAGCTGGTGATTGAATGGGGTTCCTCTGGAAGAGCAGCAGGCATTTTCACCCTCTGAGCCAGTCTCTTCAACTGAAATATCTAATATTTGGGCATTTTGCATCGATTGAGTATAGTGAATGAAAAACTGTTATACTGGACCAGCCAATGGGCTAATATCGTGGAAGAGAAAATAGGCATAACACTTCCTCATTGTGATATAGTATCACAAATTCAAATATGTATTCAGCTAACAATGCATTTAAATATCAATACTGCTGTAAGATGTGCTTCCCCACTTTAACATAATCTTAGATATTTGTCTAAGGAATGAAAGTGCTAAAATTACAACAACAAGGGCGTCTCTTAACTTTCACGGTAAGAGAAATCTTACGTGATGTACTATTCAAAAGTATAAACATACACAAGAATGGATTTTGCCTTTTTAGGAGCTTTCTGGTTCAGCATCTCTTTGTTAGGGAGAAAGGGAAATATAAGACTTTCTCTAGCAGACAAACATTATCCCCTAACTCAAATGACACATTTCCTTGCTTGTCTGTTGCTAAGGGCTTATGCAGAACTAACAACAAAGGCTAGGCAAGCCATGATTATTCTCATTTTAAAAAAAGTAAATTGACAGTCACTTTTGTGAAGCCTTGGGGTAAGGAAAAAGGAGGCAACTGTGATGAACATCAGACAACCTCGACGTCTCTCAAAACATCAAACCACTGACAATCCATCCTTGAATAACTTCCATTGTTTATGTTAATTTGCAGAGTCATTATGTCATAAGACACAGAACGATTTCATAAGAACATAGTGCAGGGTCTTAAAATAGCTAAAGAAAACCGTATCGTGCACTCAAGCAACCAAGATGAGAAATTGAGGAATCAAAAGATCATTAGCTGTACTTAATCCTGGTATCATTCAAAATGATCACTAAATCCGATTAGGTGCTGTTGGCAGTACAATTGTGGTTTCCTGGGATTTGATCTTAAGAAATCTGGTCAGGTACCATTTTGGAATGAGTGTCATGCCTCCAATCTGCCTGGATTATCTGTTGTTTGCTGCCCCACATCCCCTTGGACCCAATTATGTATGGGCTTTGGCCTCAATGTTGCTCTTATCCTTGTTAATTAAGGAGGTGCATTGGATTCACCATGTCCTTTTGGATAAAAATAATGACTAAGATTCTTTACTGAAACTATCTATATTCTGTTAAGTTTTCTGGGATTCCTCTACTCAGGTTAAGTCCTTGGCGAACACAGAGGCTTTTAACTCTCAGGAAGTAAGTTTGAACGTTATGGATTTGCCATGTACGTTCTTCCTTAAATTCTCGAGTACTTAAGCTTAATTGACACTTTTAGGCCAGAATAAAAGGTACCGTGTGTTAAATTTCTTTTTTTTTTCAAATAACTGCCATCAGTATTGCATAGAAAATCAGGACAAAAATAACAGCCTAAACTAGCAGGAGGAAATTAAATAATTCAGACTCAGTTGCAAAGAGTGCATAATGAAAATATAACTTATCTTCTGAAAAATAGAAAGAAGAAATTAAATATTTTTACATTGAAGACATTGTAGTTCTCCATGCGGTCCAATAATTTATCCAGAGGATAAAGAGCTCGGCTGGCAGCGTGCCAAGGAAGAAAATCCTTTTCCTCAGACAGGTATCTGATAATCTCCAGGGGAATATTCTGAGGCAAATAGCCTGCCCTGCACAGTCAAAAGAAACTTAATGTTAATTAGATGCAGAGGTGCTACACAATGATGCAAAAATGATTTTATTTATGCAAATAAAATACAAAAAGCAAGATTCATCACAGTCTGAAGAAAGGACACACAGTGATATGAAAATAAAATTACCCACTTTTAAAAACAGTGCTCGTAAGGATGGCAGAGCCACTTAATATATACAGAGGCAGAGAGTTAAAATTTTACAAGAATATGAACACATCAGAAAGTGCTTTTGTAAAGGAAAGAATCACCGAATTTTAACTGAGCCAATAGGTATTTCTTTGACAGAAACTCCAGGAAAAACAAGTAATTGAAAGTAATTGAACACTATCTTGTGGTTTTTGTAGTTCTGTGTGATGACTTTTAGCTTACATTGTTATCTAAAGGATGGCTAAATAAGCATCAATTCATGTTTCAAATGTGTGTGCTATATAACAATATAAACATTTTTGATTGGATGCATTGTGTATGTGTGTGTGTCTTAGTTGGGGTTTCTATTGCTGCAATGAACCACTATGATCAAAAAGCAAGGTGGGGAAGAAAGGGTTTATTTGGCTTACACATCAACATTGCTGTTCCTCACTGAAGGAAGTCAGGACAGGAACTCAAACAGGGCAGGAACCTGGAGGCACTAGCTGATGCATGTTATGGAGGGGTGTTGCTTACTGGCTAGCTTCCCATGGTTTGCTCAGCCCACTTCTTTTAGAACCCAGAACTACCAGCTCAGGAATGGCACCACCCACTGCCACCATGGACTGGGTGCTCCTCCATTGATCACTAAATAAA
>LOEQ01005865.1:59026-70768 GCA_001685075.1 Bramus lutescens | reverse complement strand
CCTCAGCTGAGGCTCTTTCCTCTGATGACCCGAGCTCGTGTCAAGTTGACACACAAAAACAGGGAGTACACTGTGTTTGTACATATTGGAGTGTGGCGTGTTAGTGCAAGTATCTGCATATCACAGTGTACATGTGGAGGCCAGGGAACATCTTTGAGCCTCAGCCCTCATCTTCTTTGTTTGCAATCAGGTCTGTCTTGCTCATCTCTGCAAATGCCAGGCCAGGTAGCCCACGAGTTTGCAGCAAGCATGTCTCTGCCTCCTTTCCTCTCAGAGGTGCATTATGGGATAATAAACACGTGCTGCAGCATCAAGTTTTCTAGTTGAAAAGGGAGATGCTGGGGATTTGAACTCAGGTCTTCCAGCTTTATTCCAAACTCTTTACTCAACGTGCCATCTTGCCAGTCCAAATATAAAAATTATTTAGCACATGCTGAAATGAAACATTAAGAAGTTGTCTGAGCACATTTTATCTATAATTTAAGGGGGTTCAATGGAAAAGGGGAACCAGAGAGATCTGTGTATGTTTAATCTCCCATAGATCACACACAAATGAGAAACTGAAGCATTGTCTATTATAATACATTAGAAGATGGTATTGGCGTAGATGTCTCAACTATATTAGTAACACCATTCATTTGACTAGACTTTAAAAAAACTTAATTATATTATGGTCTGAATACTGATGTCTTCTCAAGTTCTTATGTTAGGAACTAATATTTAATGTGTCGTCTCAGAGGTGGGGGGTGTTTAAGTAAATTATGAGAGTGTAACTCTCAGATTACATGGATGAACTATATAAGAAGCTCAGTTAAGCTTGCTTCCTTTTAATGCTGATGGCCACCGATACAACATTATATGCATACAGACTTTTAATATTAAAATATAATAAAATAAATGTAAGAAAAATCATGTCCTATTCTATCTCTTATTTAAATTTCACAATGTTCTTTAAAATTTTTAATTTTGTTGAATATATTTTCTGTTATTTGATTGCCTTTCTGTTTGTTTTGTTGTTGTTGTTGTTGTTGTAAAAATATATCTTTTTATTTGTGCATAATAGACAGTGGTCATGGTGGAAACAAATTTATCATTTTTATTTATACATTTTTACATAATATTTAGTCCTGAATGAGATTTACCAAAAATTAGGCTGTAGGTAAATATAGGTGAATATTGCCATATTGCTGTGTTTATATTGTTGCTAACAAAAACTAATCCTGAATATTGCACTTCAATTTTTCTCAAAAGGTAGTAAAACACTGTGTGTCATTCTAAAGATTTTGATATAGCTACAATACACAATCAGTCATACCTAGTGTAACTAACCCTAATTTCCAAATTTTTCAATTAGTAATGATGGTTTTGAACACATCTAAATGACACTGTTCACATTTATATTTTCTTGTATAAATAACATCAATTTACCTAGGATGGTGTCAATAAGCATCTTTATTATTTAGCTAGGATTCTCTTTCAAATAATAGTTAAATTTTGCTTTCCTGAGTTTGTTACCATTAAAGAAGATAATTTTTAATAACATTGTATTATTTAAATTAAATATTGTCATAGCCAGAACCTAGAAACAACCTAAATGCCCATTGACTGAAGAATGAATAAGGAATATGTGGTGCATTTACACAATGTAGTACTACATATCAGAAGAAAATAATGACATCTTAAAATTTGCAGGCAAATGGACGGATCTAGAAAACATCATATTAAGTGAGATAACCCAGACCCAGACTGACAAATATCATATGTACTCACTCATAAGTGGTTTTTATATAAAGCAAAAAAAACAGCCTATAATTCACAATCACAGAGAACCTAGACAATAATGAGGACCCTAAGAGAGACATACATGGATCTAATATACATGGGAAGTAGAAAAAGACAAGATCTCCTGAGTAAATTAGGAGCATGGGGACCATGGAAGAGGGAAGAAGGGGAGGGAAGAGGAAGAGGGGGGAGTGGTGAAAAATGTAGAGCTCAATAAAATCCATTTTAAAAAAGAGGAGAGCGGGGTAAAACTTCCTATAAAAATAAATTAATTAATTAAATATCATTTTTAAGAGAAACTTCCCCTCTTGTTGTCAGACAGAGGACCATAGGTGTCTCCCCAAATAATACAGGATGTTACTATTGTCCTGGTTTTCTTAACTTGAAGGTAAGAGTCTTTGGTGAAGACAACATGCACTTCTGGTGTACGATTTAAAGGATTCAAGCTGGAGCTGACCAAGGACTTGACCTCACAGTATCAGAATGGGGCACACAAGTTTTCAATAGAGAGGGGTAGCCAGTGGGTCTACCCAGCTGTAAATTCTATGAACTAAAATAATGACTGAGCTTTGAGAAAATCCACAATGGTGCAAGAGACATACTTTTAGCCTGGAGGGTAACCAATATTTGCCTAATTGGACTGATATCCCACTCAGTAGGAGGTAACTCATGACTGGGACTGTTACACTGAGCCAACCTCCTGCATAGATGACACAGACATGACATGTCTTAGGAACAATACGATTCCAATAAGAATTATAACATATGACATTATAGAAATAAGCATGCAAGGGAGAAAGGGCATATATCTGATTCTTCTATGAATGCTCCCTGTAAAAAATAGGTAACGAATTCCCATATTTTTGTCTATAAAAATGTTAAACTAAGAAATAGCATTTTGGGGATGAGAATTTAATTCTAATCTATGTTTCTACAATTTAAACTTCTAAAAACAAATGTAAGTTTGAAAACTTGAAATAAATGTTTTCAAAAGAGTTCACATATTTCATTCTTCAATTGCTAACATATGCAAGTCTAAGAAGCAAGACTCAGATCTAGGTATTTGAAGACAACTGGCATTCTGCAACAGAGGAAGAAAAGTGAGGCTAGCATGGCTTAAGTCCCACATAACACTAAGGCAAGGAAAGCAATCATTACATACAGAAATAGAGCAAGCTCTGTATCAAGGCCTGTGGCAGAAATTGCTACCGCACGCCAAAGCCTGGGCTTTCTATTTCTTCCTTAGGCACATCACAAACCGAATTCGCCAAGGTTAGCACAGCCATGTGACTAAGATCTAACAACAGAATATGAACGTGAGTGGTTTGCCAGTTAGTGTGATTTTATATATACAAAATAATCCACCTGGAACCTGGAGAATTGCATGGCAAATCCACCAGTCTATCCCACCTATTATGCCAGAAGAAAATAGCTACCACTTTATTCAATCCACAAACATGTCTGGATTTATTGTTTTAAGCAGTTAACCTTCTCTAATGCAGTTTTCAAAGAGAATATACGAAACAGATTATGCTCGAATTACCCTCATTCTGCCTTACTACCAACATATGTGAGTAATTATCTTCTACATAATTCAATATACTTGCATTTAAGTCTACTAGACCAAAATATGTAGCTACCCTTAATTGGCCAAGGGGATAATCAGCTTCATTACAAAATGACAGATAGTTAAGAGATAATGTTGGTTACCTAGTTTAGATGTGTTTGGGTAATGGGCTGGTAATGATGCTGGTGATTACTACTACTGATAATAAAATCAAAATGGGAAGAGTGTGGATTCCAGTGAGTGGAGCATCACATTAGCCTACACAAGGGTCGTGACGCTGAAATGTACTTTCCTTTAAATCATGTTATTGGGCAAAAGTTGCTAGCAATATGGAAGAATCACACGTTTTCAGAATATTTCAGAAGCAATTGTGTTCACTAATGTCTAAAGAAAATGTCATATCTGATATCTAGCCCCTCGACTACTGTGGTGAGGGTGGACATGAGAAATCAGAGGCAAGGCAATGGTGAACATTAACCACAAAGCTTGTGCACAAGCACCAGAGAGCTGCTTCTCCCACCCTCCATGGGCCCCACATCCTTCCCCCCTTTCCCTCCTCCTTTTCCAATTTGCTAGAGCTTGCAATGAAATATTTTTTTAGGCATACAAGAAAGCATTTTTATAAGAAGGAGATTAAAACCAGACTATATTAACTGATCTTAAAATGCTCTGATCTTAACTAGTTATTTTCATTTAGTATACAGAACCTGACTTTACAAAACCCGTCTGAGTCCCTGGGATTGTTACCTCTTGGGTCTTCAATGATGGGGAACTTTTATAAGAAAAACAACCTTATTTTTCAATGTGGGTTTTCCTATAAAAATAATTGATTCATTCGTGCTATGAATCTAGGTATTGGAAGGCAATATCCTCAGAATATTCTGACAACACACACAAGCTTATTGCTTAGTTGAAAATCATTTAAAACTAAGAAATAGCCTACTACGTATTTAATAATATATGAAAAAGACAAAAGACACTGCTCATGTCCTTTATTTAGGCACCAAATATTAAAGCAGCTGAAATGCTTAATTGAAAAGATTTACTGACTTTGATTTGCTACCCTTTATTATTCATTATTAAATGACTTATATATGCTCTTTGTAGGAAGATCCTATAGCTCAGATAGAATCCCCAATAGCACTCAGAACATAGAATAAAGGAGAGAAATCATGGGGGAAGTATTTCATTCAGCCAACTGCACAGTTTTTGAGGAGAAAGAATTATAAAATCTATGCTTTGCTGAGCTACTGTTCTCAGAGATGGAAAAGGAAGTAATATGTGGAGCTTCATTGAATTCAGAAGAAAAGTGGTACAGCAAACAGTCCTTCCAGTCCTCCCCCTATTCTACTCCTCAAGATAGCTGATCCCAAGTCTCACTTAGAAACCTCTTTTCTGGGCTTCTGCAGCACTTACACCAATGACTATTACAATAGCCATAAATAATTAGAATAGAATATGTCATTGCTTTATCAAAATATTCTTTTCATTTCCTGGGTGCAGGTACTTAAGAAATGAAAGTATGTTTTAAGTGTCTTTTTAGCCCACTAAAAACTGGCACTAACAGGCACTCGATAAATAATCCTTAAATGATGCCAATAATATCATGTCATCAAAAAAGAACACATGTCAAGTTATCTCAAACTTACACATTATCAAAATTTGCATGAAAGTCAACATTTTCAAAGGATAAATAGTTGAGCAAAATGGGGAGCTTGTAACAGAGTACAGTATTATCTGTATCCCTTTTATTACTGACACATATGGATGGCGAGCTCATTAATATTTAGTCAATAGCTTTGAATGCACAAGTCTAAACAGGACAAAATAGCTTCATAGGCAATGAGATGACAAAGCCATTAAGTGAACACCTCCACCATTGTTGATTAGCAAACTACTCTCCTGAAAACAAGGTTATGTCAGAAACTTATATGCTTTGCTGAAGCATAGAGAGAGAGACCTTTTCTTTATGGTCAGCAACTCAACAAAGGCGGCCGGCAATGTTTTATGGCTTTGTTTTTTAGCAAACATTTAATAATTTAAAACAAATCAATTAGACCTATTTTGGCAACATGCACATTCTCATTTCCACCATAGCAACCAGAATTATATCTTCACCCAGACTTCTTTATTCCCAAGCATTATTTCAACAATGATCAGCCATCATCTTAGAACAGTAGGTCCCATGGATGTCAAATGTTAGAAATAGGGCTAGTCTTCGACCATTAAGTGGAAAGGTTAATAGATATGAACTATTTGTCCCCACAGAAGGAAAAACATCTGTTTTATGGAAAAACTAATTTGTAGAAGACTATATGTTTAAAAATTATGCTATTACACATTGAGAACCCATTGTTTACCAGCTATGATGTTATGGGAAAACTGTCAATTTAAGAATAATGAAGTTACTGTTCAAGTTCACTACAGTTATGCACACTTACCACATAAAACGGCAGTTTACAAGAAATAATCATTGCGCCCATCTTACCTGGTTGAACACATTAGTTGGAAATCACTGTCAGAGCTTTTAATAAAAGCATTGTCAGGTGCCTCCACATGAAGCTACCCCTGAACATTCCATTTTTAATTAAGTTTAACTCCTTCCCATTCCTTCCACACTTATTTACATTTGCCTTGTTTGATTTAGTATAGAAATGTGTCATAGAATATGAGCTGTTATAGAAAACAAGGTAGAGCAGGCTCGTGTTAGGGGCTTCAGTCCAAACTGTCCCAACCTGCGCACTTGTTTGAACACTTGGTCATTAGTTGGTGGCACTGTTTGAGAGGCCATGCCATCCTTCCATAGTATTTCCAGAATGGGAGTAGTGGGACATGAGTAGTGGCTTTTTAAATGTTCTACATGTTTCTGGATGTAGCCTCTGTTTTCTGTCTCCTGGTCTGAACCATGTGAATAGGTAATCATAAGTTCTTACCCCATCAATTGAGATGCTAATGCTACCACCATGACTCCACTATTATAATGGAGAGAGAACCTCTGAAACCATAAGTCAAAGTGAATCCTTCCCCCTTAAGTCATTTACGATGGGTATTTCTGCCAAAGACACAAGACTAACACCTACAATCAGACTCTGTTTATCACTGAATGTGTAGGAAATATGTCAGGATTCATGACAGAGAAAAGCTTCTACAGCTCGAAGTTCCTTTCCATTCTGCCATCTTTCACTTGAAAATCATCAACAGGGGAAAGAAGTCAGTTTCTTCTCCTGTTGTCTTATTAGCATTGCAAGTTAATACTGTTTAAATGGAAAGACCTTTCGAAGTGAAGGTTCACCAAATGAGAAAACTGGCTGGCAGATAAAGATGTTTGTGTTCAACGGAAGTTGAATTGAGAATACAGAAAGGTAAAGGAGACTTCCCTTTCTTAAGTGTCCATCAAAATCACATCATCCTGTTGAATCCTCTCCCCAATGTTTTCCTTAGTAGTTTTATCTGTAAGTATTTTATCGTCCTATCAGGAAAACTAGACTCAGGTCTGTAATTAATATGGGAAGAGTTCAGCTTGTTGTACAGGTGGTTTTCATCTGGCCTTTGCAAGCACCTTCTACTTCATCTGAGAGCCAGAATATACCGGAAAGGCCAAAGCAGAGCAGCTGAGGTCTGCTGCATGTCTGTTAGTACTATCCTATAGAGTCAGGGTGAAATCCATCCTTCCTGAACTTGTGTCTACTTCTTCAGTTGCCTTCTGCTATGGCTCAGTGGGCTTTGGTATGAAGCAAGATGCCTAGGGCAGACTTTCCGGAACTTCAGGCCCACCAGGGTGCACACTGCCATGTGTGTGTCTATACTTTCATTGAACAGCAGGATCTGGGCTGTTTCTCGTGTATGATGAAAGGCTCTGTAATTTTCTGAGCTGAGAAATGGTATGCTCTGACTTATGCTTTGAAAGCCTGACTCTGGCATCTGTGGAAGAGAAACTCAAATGTGTCACAAGATCTTTCCAGAAAAGAAAGAAGCCAATTATGATTCCCTAGTTGATCCTCTCACTCTATGAATACTTGGAAATTTTATATTTAGCAAGTGAAATGGAGTGAACAGAGAACCACTGACTTTCTGGGATTTGCTTAGCAAAACTTTGCTTTTGAAAATATGAGAAACAAATCTTCCTCAATCTTCTCCACGCACACTTTATTTGTATAAACAGCTCTGAAATGGAGGGGAGACCAAGAAAGCATCCTTTAGTCAACAAGTGGCTATGTTTTAAAATAAAATATCCTTTATATCCAAAATACTATATATTTATATCTGGGTTAATTAGTGAAATTAATAGCAAATTTAAATATAGAGAATAAACTGATTGAATAGAGAAAACTCATCAAGATAGTTTATGATTTCCAAGGAAAATTGAATTCTTACGGTGATATTTTAGCTCTGTGTATTCAGTTGTGAAGTTTTCTAATGATCTCAGGAGACACTTGGGAATAAAATAATAATAATAATAATAATAAAGCAGGATTTTTAGAGGTTTGGTTTTACTTCCACAGGATATCAAATCATTTACCTAAATGCCCATACATCAAGGAGTCTGCTAACTTCCTATATGACTGCTTTGAGAGTAATGTATGAATAACAGATAACAAGAAAAGAAAGCAAACATCCCTCAACCCTAATAACTTCAAAATAACCATACATATCTCTTTCAGCCTAAAAATTGTCAAAAGTTTTGCTTTTCATATGTGTGTATGCATGTGTCTGTGTATCACATATATATATATGTATATAACAGTGCACATGAAAGTTTACATACTTCAATTCTATATTTTTCTTGTCATCATAATTTTTCAGAAGATCCCAGGATTTGTTCTACTAATATTATATCAATAAAATAAGTTTAATTCACTTTTGTAATGTATTTTGGGTAACTGCATCTTTTAAATCCTGAATAAAAAGGCCATGAATGCTCTGCATACAATAGTTTGCATGTTCTGGATAGAGATATTAACTAAATTCATATTAAAAAGGTAGATGCTAACATATAGTCAATATCAAGTACCCCCTGTAAATCTATTAGTTTCAATCTTTGTCAAATCCCAACTTGTTCCAAACAAAGGAAAAAGTAGCCACAGACACAGGAACACACACACACACACACACACACACACACACAAATCAGACTATCAGTGCTGACCAACGTGGATACACCATTCTGTGTGTATCCATTTACTAGCTTCTTTTATACATGAATTATGTAATCAAAAGCTAAAACATTATGTTGTATCCAATATGCCATTGGAAAAAGTCTCTGAAAGATTCCCTTATGCCCTGGGGTCATATTTTAAACAAATGTAGTGTTAGTATTTACCAAATATTCTTTTCCAAAAACCATGATATCCTTAAGAAGGCTCAGATACTGGAGAGATAGCCCATCTCACCTAAAACTCTCAGAAGAGATGCCAAGGATAGCCCATCTCACCTAAAACTCTCAGAAGAAAGTCTCAAAACCAAATTCACCAGTAGTACATCTATAGAAGTATCAATATTGATGCATTTGAACTTTAACTTCCAGAATCATCCGAAAGCCAAAGACAAGAAATTCGGGAGTGTTTTGTAAACTGTGAAGAGCTGCACGAATGTAGATGGCTTTAAGAACTGAAACCGAGAGCTGGAATTCAGCAGCCACACGTCTGATATTTGTATTCTGACCTTGATTTGTTCCTTACATCCAGCTACTAAACCCTTGTACAGACCCCAGCACATCCATTTTCCCTTTACAGACAAAGCACCAAATGATAGTGTAATTGCCAGGGGAAAATTATTACGCTATTCTGAATTATTTCCTTCATAAATCCCAGGCCAGTCAAACAGGCTCTGTCAGAAAAACGACAGGGTTGCTGTACAGCCGTAGGAATCCTACACACAAATGTCCCATAAATCCCTGAGCATCACAACCCTCCAAAGTCATTCTGAGTCATGTGTTTAAATCAGGAGCCAGAAGCCAGGCTGGCAATGTGTTGGTCAACACTAAGGGAGCAAAGAAAATGTGATGTACTTGGTTATCAGTAGCAAAAAAATTCTGAAATGTTTCATCATCTCTCTCATGTACATTGCATGCCACATAGGAAGCACTATTTTATATTTGGTCTTGAACATTTTAGTCTATCACATGCATGAAAAATGAAGCAGCTTTTTATTTAATAACAACTAATGGCCTATCATCCTCAATTCTCTTAAACTAGATAGTTGCCATTAGGTATAGTAAAGCATATCCAAGAAACAGTTTCAAGCAATAGAAAAGGATGGAAAAAGGATAAAAGAGGATCCACCTCCTGTGTGTGCCATGCATTTTTCTCCTTCTTAATCATAGTAAAATATTCTGTACTTATAGAGAAATGAAATAGCTAATCTAACTCTTTATGACTTAAATTGATATTTTCCCACCTCTCAGAATATTATGCTTTATTCCAAATTAGAGCTAAAAACTACCCAGAGCCATTACGGATGAAATGTAGAAAGTAAGAAAATACTGTTTGATTACCAGTGAAACCGAAATGGGACTTCCAATTTATAATTCACTTTATAGGAAATGATATGTCTAGGGACAAAATGCATGCACCCACTTGAGGTAAGCAGGTATTGCAGTTATGTTTTGAGTCCTATGTCCTTATAACAGCACCAATCGATAACCTGAAGGAATAAAGAACATAACTAAACACATCAATAGAACCAAAAGTATTGTAGGGTAAATGTTAGCATCAAAATGATGATAGTGTTATGTAAGTATTGCTACATACATAGAGTGTGTGATGGACTCGAGAAGTTCCAGTTCATAGAATTAAAATACAGTGAAATCATTTGGAATCTGCAGCTGGCTATGCATATTATAATAATTGATATTCTTATTCTCTACACTCCAAAATATTTTGCTTGGAACTTTACTAAGCAGGGGTTATGTAGAAAGTCAGTGCTCAACTTTCTATTTCAACAGCAACTCCCAGGGCTAGCAATCCAACATACATTATTTGGGTAGAAATATTTAATTAAGCCTGGACTCTGAGCCTCAAAATAGGAGACCTTAACTTTTCCTTGATTTTCTTTAATGTCGACAATGTTCAGATAAAACTTAGAAAAAAATAATGATAATGATGTCCTAACTGCTTAGTGATGATTAATAATTAGAGGACATTAACAGTGTAGATTTACTGTGCTCTAACAGTGACACTCATTAATTTTAATAACAGCCCCATAGTTGAGCCTATTTTACTGCCTGAAAGTTTACCCCTCATTACCACTTATAAGAAGTAATTTTCTAAAGTTGAATCAATGATGAAAATACAAGTCAACAAAAAATGCACAAGCAACTTTAGAAAAACTATATATTCATATTATTCCAAAACAGAGCTCCAAACCCACATGTTCATATGTTTTATAAAAATGTATTAGCTTAAGAATTGTATCATGTTAAAATTATCACATGTGAGTTCAATAATATTTTATATGGATATAAAACATATACTTTTCTCCAGTAAAAGATCAATAGTTATCTGTCAATTCCAGAACCTCAATAAAGCCAATTTTACTGTTCAGTGTGTAATACTAATAGAGCAGCCATTTTCAGGAAGTAGCATTTCATACTGGGCAGCAGAAATTTAGAATAAAATATACCCAAATAAGAAAGTATGTTTAATGTTATCTTTTGATGGTTTCATATGTGTAGATGATTTGTTAAATCATACAGCCTTTCCAAACTCTGTAACTCTCTCTCTCATCTCCTCCTCCTGGATTTCCTCCAGTCCATTTCATCTTCTAAGTGTTATGAGTTTAAAAAAATGTTTTTGTTTTTTTAATTCTACTAAATTCAATTAGGGTTTCCTTCAGGACCCTGGATGGGGAAACTAACCAGTGGTGTACCACTGAAGAAAATTACTTCCTATCATCTTTAACCACAATGGACATGAGGGTTCCTCAATCCCAGCACATGGGTGTTCTCAGCCTTTTTACACTGTTAGTGAAAAAAAACTAACCATGGGTCAAAATACTGAAAAGAAGAGAAAATCGAGTTCTCAACTCTAAACGGCCACTGACATCACCTCTGCCAAGGCGTGGGAGGAATGGCGGAGAGAAGGCCGAACGAATGCTAGGGCTGGAGGATGGGAGCAGTTCTGTGAAACACCTTCTTCTGGACAAGCAAAGCCCTTTCTTGATCTCACAGCAGCTGCAGTAACTTACGTCAGACCTGTGCAAGCTTGGGCCCTTAGAAACACCATCATGGAAATGTACCGTTAAGATGGCAGTGCTGATAAAAGAAGCTGAAGAAAACGGGTGTGCAGCCGGGCTTTGGTGGTGCACTCCTTTAATCCCAGCACTCGGGAGGCAGAGGCAGTCGAATCTCTGTGAGTTTGAGGCCAGCCTGGTCTACAAGAGCTAGTTCCAGGACA
>LOEQ01005865.1:24069-34850 GCA_001685075.1 Bramus lutescens | reverse complement strand
CAACAACAACAACAATAACAGGAGCAGGAGCAGCAGCAACAACCTAGTTAAGTTGGTTGCAGACCTTCAATTTTATAGTTATCAAATGCTCTACTTGAAAGCTCATCAGTTCTGATGGATTAGAATGCCACAGAGAATGGATTATTTTCAACATATGTAAGAGAACTGAGATTTGATTGAGCACATAAACTATAGAAGCAGTTTCAGATCTCATGAATAAATAAATATCTATTACTAAGTCAAGCCTTGTGTTCACATGGGCACAAACAGAAGTAACTAGATTCATACAATTACGGAAAATGCACCAAACTATGATAAATTAAAATAATGACAGATCACCATATTCCAATCTGAATCTTTCAAAAAAGAGATTATTAAATTTAAAAACTGTGTAAATATGACAGAGCATTAGAGGATGGGGTCTCTTTTATTATGCTGTATCCAAATTCTATAAATATCTCAATGAACATTCTTTCATTTGAAGACTAGGCAGGGAAATAACTCATTTTTTAAGATTATAAATCTAATTATGAAAGTCACTTAATATTATTATAATTAAATCAATAAAAAACCTTTGAAAAATGATAGGTATTTTGTAAAATACTTATTTCTCTCTTGCAGCATAGACTCTGCATAATGAATAATATTCAAATGTAGTTTTAAAATTAAAAATACCCTAGCATTTGTGAGGAATAACATTGCGAATGCTTGAAGGTGTTTTATAGCAAAAGTTAGACTGTGGCACAATGCTCACTGTATTGAGTTCATTAATGAAGAGATTACACAAACCTGCAGAGTATTTAACTGAACTAGCCGTGTGATTGATAAAGCTTCTGCATAGGAAATACCCTATGGCTAATATTGATTTAGGGTTTGGAGCACTGGGTATAGTTCAGATACCAACAAAAATATCATGAGGAAAGAATCATGTATAAATACAAATATATAATATATAATTTAAATTAATGTGAAAATCTTACAGACATGTATTTTTATTATGGAGATCCGGAGTAAAACCTACCTGGCCAGGCTGAAGGAATCATCGATCAAGCCCGCACGGTTACTGATGGAAAGCACCTATGAGGCCAGTTAGGAAAAAAGAGAGGATGGGGGTAGTAATTCTGATCATTATAATGACAGGCATTCACACTTCAAAACAGATCATGGATATGTAGATGACTGATGTACCTCATGATTCCTGATTAATTGATCAATCAGCAATCTCCAGTTCCTTAGATCATAGTTAACTCTAAAGTAGCCCGTTTGATTGATGTTTCCAAGGATCCAGCTTCCTTTGTCCAAGTATGCTATTCTGTGATTTTCTGAAAGCAGCATTCAAGAGTAAGTCTATTTTTAAATTTTTAGAGTTAAAATGGAACAAAATAAGTCTTTTAAATACCATTTTTTAAATCTCAACTTTAATTAATCCCTTTAATCTAAAATCAGATAGAAAGTTTTTATTTTGTTACACATTATTACATTAATTAATTATTTTTATAATTAACACTTTTGATCTTGGCAGAACAGGTTTTTTTCATGTTTTCCTAGGAGTGCAAATAAATAAGACTTTCCAAAATCACCCATAATGATAGAACAAGAGAACCTCATTTGTTCAAGACTCTAAAGGATCCACACAGAATTAGAAACAATGAGAATGCATTCTTCCTAAAGCAATTACTTAGGTAAAATTAAAATGTGTGATTTAATTAACAAAGGCCAAGAAAAATGTTGTAACTTGTTCCATATTTAGCTCTTTCAAATACGGCAGAGTTACTTTCATGTATGCTGACTTAGCCATCATAGACATCACGAAGCAAACATCATCCACAATTGTAATAACTTTTCTGTCGAGCTCCAGGCTCATTCTTCATGGAATTTTCACAAGGAATATGAATTAAAATTTGCATGTACCCACAGACACAATATGACCTCAGATGGAAAACAGACAAGAGGAAATAAAACAAACAGGTGTGTTTTGACTTCTAAGACTCAAAAGCATAGAATTTTCATCAAGCTTTTACAAATCAGAATCACTTATAGTAAACAAAACACACTTGTAATCCTTTAAGAGAAGAAACATAGACATACTCTCAAGTAAAGAATGAATAAGACAATGTTGAATGAGGTGGACTAAGGCAATGCATGTAGCAGGATAGCAATTTTCAAAAGCCAGCCATAAAATGAAATGTAATAGGTGTCAAATTTATACTTTATAACGTACTTACAATCTGCTGTGGTCCCAGGACCTAAGAAGAACCTTCTGATTTCTGGCTAATGGACATGCTGTCAAACTGCACTCTAAATACTCATTCTTAAGCCCAGGAATCTTTCTGCTCTCAGGTTTCTTCAGAAAGTTTATTTTAATAGAGGATATTGACAAGCAGAAGTAATTTAACAGCCCCCATCTTTTTCTTCACCCTAAAACTTTTCACACATCACTCTTTGCTATCTTTAAAATCCATGGTCTCCTTTAAATTAAATGCTGTTGCGTACATGCAAATGTGCACACATATATATTTGGAAATACACAGCTATAAACGGCTCAGTCTGTATATTCACCTGTGTGTATAATTTCAGGGCTGATAATTTGTTAATAAAAAAGAAAGAAAACACTTGGTGTGCTCTTCCCTGGGGAAGACTATTTCCCCTGCTCTCAGCATTTTGTAGTTGTTTGTCGTTCTTTGATCCTCACAGCCCCAGTCTCTCCAGGGCTTTTATCATGAAGGGGTTCTGGACTTTTGTCAAAGGCCTTTTCTGCATTTAATGAGATGATCATGTTTTTTGTCTTTCAGTCTCTTTTTATGGGAGATTACATATACCAGTTTAAGTATGTTGAACCTTCCCTGCATGTCTGTGATGAAGCAATCTTGATCATAGTGGATAATCTTTTTGATGTGTTTTTGGATTTAGTTTAACAAACAAGTATTTCATTAAGAATTTTTGCATATATATCCATAGGAAAAAAGACTCTTTATTGGGTCTTTATATGGTTTAGGTATCAGGGGAACTGTGGCTTTATACAATGAAATTGGGCAGTGTTCCTTCTGTTTCTGTTTTGTGGAATAATTTGAATAATATTAGCATAAATTCTTCTTCGAAAGTCTGGTAGAATTCTGCACTGAAACCATCTGGTCATCTGCTTTTTTTTGTAGATTTTAATTAATGCTTCTATTTTATTAGGAGTTAAAGGTCTGTTTATCTGATCTTGATTTAATTTTGGTAGGTGGCATGAATTAAGAAAATTATTCAAATTTCTTTTAGACTTTCCAATTGAAGAAAGATAGATTTTTAAAGTGTATTCTTATAATTTTTTTTGATTTCCTCACTGTTTGTTGCTATAACCCCCTTTATATCTCAAACTTTGGTAATTTGAATAATTTGGATATTCTCTCTATGCTTTTTAACTGGAATAAGGATTTGCCAAGCTTAGTGATTTTTCTCAAAGAGCCAGCTCTTTGTTTGATTAATTCTTTGTATTATTTGTTTATTTTTATTTTTCTGATTTCAGCCCTGAGTTTCATTATTTCTTGCCATCTATTCCATTTTGGTGTGATTTATTTCCTTTTTTCCTAGATTTTTTCCTTTCCTTTTTGTTCTGTATCTTTCAGGTTTGATGTCAAGTTACTTATAAGAGATAGTTATTATTATTTATGTAGACATTTAGTGTTACACATTGCCTCTTGGAACCTCCTTCATTGTCTTTCATCAGTTTTTGTATGCTGTGGTTTCATATTCATTCAATTATAGAAAGTCTTTAATTTCTTTCCTAACTTCTGTCTTGACCCATTTTTCATTCAGTAGAGATCTGTCCAACTTCCAAGGGTTTGTAAATTTCCTGTTGTTTCTGTTGTTTATATCCAGCCTTAAACCCTGGTGGTTGATAGGATGCAAGGAGTTTTTCAATTTTCTTGCATCTGTTGAGAATTGCTTTTTGTACAAGTATGTTGCCAATTTTCGAAAAAGTTCCATGAACTGCTGCGAAGGGTATTTTTTTGACTTTGTGATGAAATGTTCTATTAAATATATGTTAGGTCCATTTGGTTTATGATTTAAGTCAGCTTCAACATTTCTCTGCTTAGTTGACCTGTCTATTGGCAAGGGTTCTGAACTCACCCACTATCACTAAGTGAAAGTCAATGTGAGATTTAAATTGTAGGCTTGTTTTTTTAAGAACATTGGAGTCCTTGTGTTTGGTCCATAGACGTTGAAAATTGAAATGTCATCTTGGTGGATTTTTTCTTTGATATAGATCATAAAATTATATTATATATTATATTGTGTATAACTAGTATGAATAAAATGAAACCACACATACCAAAATTTATGGGAGACAATGAAGGAATCTCTAAGAAGTAATTTATATCACCAAGTGCCTACATTAAAAAGTATATATATATATATTATTACATATAAGAATATATTATATATACATACATGTAGACATATAGATATATATCCTTTGTGCTTTAACATGCATTATAAATGAACAAATGACCCTTATATTCAAATAAATAAATTTGGTAATATTATTTTTTAGGGTTTGTTTATTTTTAACTCGGTGTGTGTGTGTGTTTGTGTGTGTGTGTGTGCGCGCACACACACATGTGCGCGCAAAGGCATGTTCATATGATTACGGGTACATCTAAACACCAGAAGACATTGGATCCCATGAATGTGGAGTTATGGGATGTTGTGAGCCACCCAAAATGGGTTCTGAGAACCAAACTTATCAGATCTTCTGTACTCTTAACTCCCAAGACATTTTCAGACCCATTTATTTAGATAAATTTCATTAGTGATTTTTCTGGTTAAGCTGTAGAATCAAGCTTAATATATGAGCAAATGACATACAGTTTACAAACATTGAATGATAATGTAATCTTGCAATATTAAATTTATTTTTTAAAGTTGTTCCTTATTTACAAATTGGATGCCAAAGCATAAATCCCAAGTAATCCAATTTGTTATTATTTTTATTTATTCTATTAAAAGCATTATAGGTAGATTATAGTCCAGTGAGTATGTATATTGAAACATGAAAATAATCTATATATCTTCTCCATTGCCTGACTAAAATAAGAAAGACAGGCATCAATTGTTTTAAAGCTTTCTATTATTAAACTTATAACCAAAACCTAAAGTTATTACTATTCACGAATATTTGTATGGTTTTATTACAAATGAGATCTTTGGGAAACAATTCCCAAAAAGATTTTATAATAGATTTTAAAATGTCTTCACAGTACTAGTTAATTACATTCTCAAAATGTTCTGCAGATTAACTAATAGCAGGCAATGAATTTTAAAAAGTTCTTTTCTGATGGCCTAATGAGGTATGATGTTTGATGAGTTCTGTAGCAAAAAGTATGGAAGTTATAATTCAAATGTTCATAATAATAATTGAAAACCTTATTTATATCCAAAATGGCAAAAGACTCAGGCTATATCAAGGCACAGAGGAGTTGGTATTTTATAACATATTTTATTTCATAGTAACTATGGGAATGACAGTGGAAATGATAATTAAACATTTCTAGCCAAATATGCTACTTGTAGAATATGATAATTAAAAATAACATAAGCAGACAAACCAGCTAGAATAGC
Source organism: Bramus lutescens (assembly GCA_001685075.1). Classification (NCBI taxonomy): domain Eukaryota; kingdom Metazoa; phylum Chordata; class Mammalia; order Rodentia; family Cricetidae; genus Bramus; species Bramus lutescens. The sequence continues at coordinate 29,246 of LOEQ01005865.1, read as the reverse complement.
ATGTGAAAACATTACAGAAATTATAGCATATATTGATCTTTTTCACTGGATGTTTATGAAAATTCAATGACATAATATCTAGTGAACCCCATAAATACCAATATACAAGTTTCCAAAACACTGTTGAGAAACTGACAGAGCTGCATGCCAACTTATTAAAATATAAGTGTGTGTGTGTGTGTGTGTGTGTTCAGGTGCTGAATACACAAAAGGAAGCTCCTAAAAGGAGCTAAACATTTGGCACACTGGGAAAACATTTATCAATACTTAATCTTCACATTTGTAAAATGAGGTTAAAAAAGATAATATTGATTTTTAAGGTTTGTAAGTTGCAAGTCAATCACTTTATAGAAAAGCTATAAATAATGTCATGTTTAATATTGGGGATCAAATTATCTTCAGTATTGTATCTTTTCTTACCTGATGTTTGGCATTAAATTTACCTCCTTCCTTTCACCATCCAGGAATAGCCAGTTATCATACAAGTTATTAAATTCATAAATGTTTGAATTATTTTTATTTCCATAGTAAAAATTGAAAAGAACATTTTTAACCTGCCTTTAGAAACATAAAAACTGGTATAAACACTACTTTTAGAATATAATAATCTGTACTTTGTCTGTCAGTTGATTATCTAGCCAATGTGCCTTTAAAAGGAACTATAAATAACACATGGTTAATTTGATCAGATTGATAGATATTGCATACCAGTGACTTCCCTTAATATTATAAAATGAAATATACAGTACTGATAATAAAATTATAAAAAAAACTGACTGGCCATTATAATGAAATTATATTTTGTTTTAACTCACAGTGATAAGAGAAAACATTATTTTTAATGTTTTATAATGTTTGCCTTTGTTATTATTTGTTTATATTTTGAGTTAAATGAGACAAAATAGCATGTAAAAAGGATATAAAAGTCAGTCTTTCACCCTGAACTCTATTTTATTTTACTTTAGTCATCAGAATGAAAGACTTCAAAACAAAGCGGAACACATTCAGAATGGGAGCACAAAAAATTGATCTTTATATATGACCCTCTTTCTTTCCTGTTTCTGCATTATAGGGTTTCAAGATATGCTTATTTCATATGGCATCTCTAGCAAGCCTCAACAGCTTAACTTGACCACACATATATCAAACACAACTTCCTATGGCTTAATGGGAAATGACATACACTGTCCTATATAGGTTGCAAAGGTACCATAGTCTGTGCATATAGTACCCTCCTAGAACTTTATGTTTACAAATTGCACATCTACATATAATGATCATGGAATTCAACATCATCAGTATTTTAGATTAACACTTGGCTTAAGCAGAATGGTTAATTTTTATAAAAACCAATGCACAGATAATTAAAAAACAATCATCAAACATATCCATCAATGCGACAAGCAGCGTTTTGCACTATTTTTCATACTCATATGATTAAGGGAATATTATAACAAAAGTTGATAGAAATGGATGAATTAAATGTGTACCATGGGAATTTGCTAATCACTACACCCGACCATAGTTTGAATTGATGCACTTTTCTGATTTTTATATTTCCATACCACCATCCAAAGATGCTTTGTTTTGTATCTGAGAATTACTCTGTCATATATATAATGCCAACAATCACAACATTACTATGACAACTCAGTGCTCTTGCTCATCATTTTGTAACAAAGTATATGAATAAATAAAGCAGCTCTATGAGTGGAAAAGACATTTATAAAGATATATAAGTGTTGACTCAGAGCCATGGTATAAATGTTAATTCTGAGGAATTGAATTGAGAAAGTATAAGTATTTTATTTCAAAGGAAAAACACCAAAATGTGTTAAAGTAAAAATTTTAATGAATTCTTATAATACACACATACACACACACACACATATATATATACATATATATATACATATATTAAGGATTTATATGTATATCCATACAAGAGCAATACCTACAAGAAAATCAGTGCTTGCATATTTAGACCTGGTCTTACTCCAAAGATATGTTAAAATGCTTCCTACAAGTTAGTGAAACAGTATCAATTACTACCTTCTGAGAAAGTAGTAAGAAAGTAAAATATGAGCACACTTGACCATCTAGATTTAAGTGAAATGTTACATAAAAGATAATTGTCTCTTTCTGCAAGTCAATGAAACACAGAAATAACAAGAACCTGTTTCACACTCTGGCATGAAGGATACAGATTTGATTCAAGAAATAGTTTTCTTTCTGACAGTGAATAGAAATAGTTCACTATCTTTTTTGAAGATATTTAGAAAGAAAATGGAATCTTATCTCTTTCAGCTCCCTGAGGCTTGATTCTTCGTACAAGGATGTTTGATGACTTGCCTAAGTACCCCCAAACTGGCTTCACAATTACTTAATATCACAAGAAATATGCTGTTTCTCTCACCCAAAGGGACAGCCTGATAGAGGAAAGGTAGCCACAGAGTGAGATTTAAAAAGAGGCATCTTCCCAAGAGCAATAGAGCTAAGTCTTGTCATAGACTGGTTCCCAGTTTTCTGAGAAACCGCCACACTGACTTCCAAAATGGCTGTACCAGTTTGCACTCCCACCAGCAATGGAGGACTGGTCCCCTGGCTCCAGATCCTCTCCATTATATTCTGTCCCTTGTGTTTTTTATCTTAGCCATTCTGACAAGTGTAAGATGGAATCTCAGTGTCATTGTGATTTGCATTTCCCTGATGGCTAAGGTTGTTGAACATTAAGTATTTCTTGGCCATTTGAGATTCTTCTGTTGAGAATTCTCTGTTTAAATCTGTACCCCGATTTAAATTGGACTATTTGGTTTGTTAGTGTCTAGTTTCTTTTTTTTTGGCTTGGAAGGTGTTTTAATCATATTCATCAATTTTCTTCTGTTCCAAATAGTCAACTTAGTATTTGATAATCAGAAGATAGTGTTCTATCAAAAAAGGCATTAAAAGATTTAATAAAGTAAGAAACAATCTGAATATTATCTATTCTAGCTTCTTACCCCCTCAGCAGGCAGGCTTCATCTTAATTTTACAAATGAGATGCATACAGGGTACACGGTTCATCTGCCCACAATGGCTGGGACCACTTCAATTTATTTAGTAATGAGTGCTCCTCTTTGCTTTTAGATTTTTCTCTTCAATTTGTGGTGTCTAGTTCCTTAAGTTCTTTATATATTTTGGAAATCATACCTTTCAAATGTGGGGTTGGTGAAGTTCTTTTGCCATTCAGTAGGCTGCTGTTTTGTCTTATTGATGGTGTTCTTTGCCTTACAGAAACTCAAGTTTATAATGTCCCACTTACTAATTCTCAGTCTTGGTGCCTATGCTATTAGTGGTCTTTGCAGGAAGCTGTCTTTTGTGCCAACGCTTGGAGATTATTTCCTACTTTTTCTTCTATCAGGTTCAGTGCATCTGTGTTTATGGTGGACTTTATTTTTGTGCAAGGTAATATATATGGACCTATTTGCCTTCTTGTACATGCCAACATCCAGATAGACCAGCACCGCTTGTTGAAGATGCTTTGTTTATTCCATGTATGACTTTGGCTGCCTTATCAAACATCTGGTATCCATAGATGTGTGGATTTACATCTGGGTCTTAAATTCTATTTCATCGATCCACCTGTCTGCTTTATGCCAATACCATGTGGTGTTTATTGATATGGTTCTGTAGTAGAGACACTAAGATTGAAATCAAGGATGGTGATACCTTCAGAGGTTCATTTATTGTATAGTATTGTTTTAACTATTTTAGATTTTGTTGGTTGGTTGGTTTTTCCATACAAAGTTAAGTATTGTTCTTTCAAGGTCTGTAAAGTGCTGTGCTTGGATTTTTAATAGGGATTGCATTGGCTCTAAGGATTGCTTTTGGCAAGATGGCCAGTTTTTACCATGTTAATCCTCCTTGTCCATGAGCATGGGAGATTTTTCCATCTTCTAATATATAACTTCAAAGACTTTAAGTTCTTGTCATACAGGTCTTTCACTTACTTGGTTAGAGTTAAGCCACAATATTTTATGTTATTTGAGGCTATTATAAAGGGTGTTGATTCTCTGATTTCTTTCTCAGTCCATTTATCCTTTGTACATAGGAGAGTTACAGGTAATTTTTAATTAATCTTGTATCCAGTCACTTGACTAAAGGTGTTTATCAGCTGTAAGAGTTTCCCAGTAGCTTTGGGAAACTATGTATATTATCATAATATTTGCAAATGATGATACTTTGACTTCTTCCTTTCCAATTTGTATCACCTCAATTTCCCTTAGTTCTTTTATTACTCTAGCTAGAACTTCAAGTGCTAGATTTAGTAGGTATGTAGAGAGTGGACAACCTTGTCTTGTTCTTGATTTTAGTGAAATTGGTTTGAATTTTTCTCCATTTAATTTGATGTTGGCAATTGGCTTGCTTTATATTGATTTTATTATATGTATGTATCTCCTTTTAACCCTTATCTCTTTAAAACTTTTACCATAAAATAATATTGGGTTTTGTCAAAGGCCTTTTCAGCATCTAAGGAGATGATCATGTGGCTTTTCCTTTTTCAGTTTGTTTATATGATGGATTACATTGAGAGATTTTCATATGTTGAGCCATCCCTGCATCTCTGGAATGAGCCTACGTGGTCATGGTGGATGATCTTGATGTGTTCTTGAATTTAATTTAGGATGCTCAAACATTACACAAGGACAATTGCTCAACTGTGTTCATAGCAGTTTTATTTGTAATAGCCAGAAATGATAAAGAAAAACAAACTAGATGTCCCTTAACTGAGGAAAGGGTAAAGAAATTATGGCATTTATACAGTGGAGTAAGCTGTTTAAAAAAAAAAGACACCAGGAAAATTGAAGGCAAATGGATGGAACTAAAAAAAATCATCCTGAGTAAGGGAACCCAGACAGAGAAAGACAAACATGGTATGTTCTTACTCATAAGTGAATATTAGTTGTAAAAGAAAAAAAAAGGATAACTATGCTACAATCCACAGAACCAGAGAGACAAGGTACCAAGAAAGATTCATTGGGGGACATGCAGATCCTGAAGCTTGATATGCCATGTTTTATTGATACTCTTGGGAGGCTGGCCCTTTCCTGGATGGAGACAAAAGAGGAGGAGATTGGGGGGGAAGTAGCAGGGGAGGATGGGAGGAGGCTGGGGCTGGGATGCAAAATAAATAGATA
>LOEQ01005865.1:8339-23071 GCA_001685075.1 Bramus lutescens | reverse complement strand
GATAGATAGATAGATAGATAGATAGATAGATAGATAGATAGATAGATAGATAGATGATAGAAGAAATAACCCACTTGAATCATTAGCAAAGTCCTAGATGTACTCTAGCATTCAACAAATGTTATTTCTCAGTTTTCTATACATGCAAAAATGCTTATGATAAAAAGGCTGAAGGAAGGGTTCTCTGATAATTCTTTTATTTTTGGTAGAATAATGATAAACTTACAGAAGGGATTCCATTCTGCATTTCTTGTACTTCCCTACAATCTTGAAAGAACTATTTTTAAAAAGGTGTATAGATAAAATCAAGGACGACAAAAAAAAAAACAGAGAAGTCTCTGTTTCAGGATCCTTCATATTCTGTGACTAATTGTGAGCATACTTCAATTATGTTTTGGATTATAAATTCATACAGCTCTAAGAAGATTGATATTATACTTACTTAATTACTTTCTCTTGACTCTGGAAGAAACAAACTTAATATTTCCATATCAGTCTAAAATTAGACTATTTAGAAACTATATTGTGCCTAATTGTGCAGACATGATTATCTCTACTGTGTTTTCTTATGATAATTTGTCTTCATTCACATTGTGAAGCAGCTGAAAAGAGAGGTTAAGATCTAAACAATTATCTGAGCACAACAGTTCCCTGGGAGCGAATTTATATTTTACCTGATTTGTTAGACACCCAAATAATTGCTTCTGAAGACACATGGCTTCTATTTCCTACCACAATGGTTAATGGAATCTGCCACAGGTAACTGGAAAATAAAGAAAGCTTTAACAATAAAACATTTACATCAAAACAAAAGCAAGCAAGCATTGCCTATGTTCCTTCTGGACAAATTTCATTACATTTTTTGAAAAAACGTCAATCCATCAATAAAGGAATCAATCAATGAAATACCAAAGAAGTCCCAGGCTTAAAGAATGTATGTAGAAGGCAAACACACCTTCCCAATAACACTAAAGATATACTTGGTATCTAATAGTTTTAACTTCAATGCAAAGAACTTCTATAAAACAATTTATTTCACAAAAATAGATTCACACTTTAGAAATAAATGCAACCAAAATCTATAAATCTGAGCTGCACTGTTTATTGATTAGTAATTGATTCTCTTCTACTTTTTTTCTGGATTAAACTAATAGATAATCCAGTAGTTTCCTACATTTGCATATTAACACTGTCCTTATTTAGTGCCTAGCAAGTGTGAGGGACACTATCCACATATTTCACAGAGAGATTAATACGGAGCACCGAAGTAACTCAGCAAATAATCAAGTAAGAACAAAAATAATCAGTTTGCTTTAAAATTCAGATTTATATAAAGAATAATGTGGGCACACTTCGAGCTCTTGTTTTCTGAGAATTTCTAAGTGGATGTTACAATGAAACCACAAACATGAGGAGCAGTCATGAGTCTCAGCGATTAAAAAGAAGCATTTTATTTCATTTACCTCTTCGGAGGATAAAAATTGAGGTCTAGACTCATAGATGAAGTAAGTCCATGCAATCTCAGATGAGTCAGTAGCCAGATATATGTGGAATGCTTTTTACAATAAATCCATCAACTGTAGTCTATACCCTTTTAGAATGGTAGACAAACTATTTTAACCTTGCATTGTAACTCTAGTAAAAGTAGTAGCTAACAAATACATTATAAGAAGATAAATACCTGAAATCCAACAGGAAATTTTGTGCACACTCTATCACCATGTAAGTGAAAAGTGTATTGAAAAGCTTCGGGGGAGAACGCCTAATGTAATAAACTGTGTAATGAGCATGCCCAGTCTTCTGCAACTGCTTCTTTCCATCAATACTTTAATTTTACAGCAAATCAACATTAAATTCTAATTATTAGAGAAAGGCAGAAAACTTGTGTGCATGTTTGAGTTGGAATGAGAGAACTTCTTATAAGAAATGGTGTCAATGCTAAAGAGAGATCAGTATAAACTTCTGGTGCCAAGCCAGAAGAGAAGGAAAGCCTGACTGGGTTTGTGCATATGATTCTGTGTAGATGAGAGCTTCAAGAACAACTCAGACTATGAGGAGACTTTATGCAACACTGCAAAACAGTGATTTCATTTACTTAAAAATGCCACAAAAATGTCCAACTTTCTAAGTAACAAGATTCTAGCACAAATGTCACCACAATATGTCATGCATCAGCTAACTTCGGGAAATTTTTAGTTATATAAGGATCTCTCTATGCTATAATACAAGGACTATGTATGAAAAATATAACCACTAGATCCAATAAAATGTTTTGGGCTATTGTAGTAATATCCCTATGTGATCAGGAGAAAATGTAAACAAGTAATTAACTCAGCTTGGAAAGTATGTACAACTTACTAGAAATTTTGGTATAGGTGAGCAAGTTCTATTACATCAATGGAATACATTGTGTAGTAGTGTTAGGAGAGATCACTGTAAAGACCTAATAGAATTGGTTTTGAATCTTTGACCAGAATGTCACAGGGAATTAGATGATCAATAATATAAAATTAAAATGCTACATTTCAAGTACAGATTTTATTATTTTTAAAATAGGAAAGTCATTCCTGGGACCAATGTGAAGCTTTGCATCAGCATCACATCCGTTTATATAATGTGTGGCAAGTGTTCAGGGTTGGGATCCTCCACATGCTTCTGTAATTCTAGCAGCTCTAGTTGCATACGTTTACATAGACCAGACGGTACGCTTTCTTTTAAAGACTGGGTCCATAGCTAGTATAACAATGTATGTGATAGATTGACAAAGTATTCTTGTGAAAATTTGTCTTGTAGCCCTTTATGTGTCATTGATATTTTTACTACAACAGTGACACTGTGTCAGGATAGTAGTTCTCTGAGATCTGACCTGATTTCTCTAACTTTGCCAGAGCAAAGTGCTTTCTGGTGAAGCCAAGTTTGATGCCTGATAATGTTGACCCTGGATCCAGACAGGGAGGAAATGACAGGAAGCAGTTGGTGCAGCAGGGACCAGAAAAGGTAGAGAAGGACTGACACTCTCCCTGGCCACAGTGTGATTGTGGCAGGGTGATGTGTGCTGCAGGAGTTTAAAGAGTTGGCTGAGATAGATGCAAGGGTCAATGTATATGTGGAGTAAGGGATGTAGGGCTCTGATTTATTGCTGGAGGGAAATATCAGTAGGTAACAGGTTTCATGAACAGAAGACAAGTTCAAATACCCAGCACCCACATAAAATTGTATTATATCATCTTAATGTTCCTATGGAGGTATGGGAGGCAAAACTGGGCCCGCAGAATGCAGAAATCTAGCCTGCTATGCACAATGATGAATAAGAGATCCTGTCTCAAACAAAGATGAAAGGTGAGAACTGGTACCTGAGGCAGTTTTTTAACCTCCACATGTGCAATTTGGCACACAAAACATGCACATGAGCACATAAAGATATACATACAGAGGCTAAAAATAGTGAACCCGCTTTCCTAAGCCAAATGCCAAATGCATTCATCAGAGAGCACCAGTGAATTTCTTAGCCATGGCTCTGTACCTCCATGCCTGAACCAAATTGACTTGGCAGTGGTTTCAAGATCTCTCAGATGACAATAAAATGTCTGTGCCTGATCTCATGGATATCCATGGTTGATAAAGTCAGACACTTAGTTTTCTTAGAACCCGTTTTGAAAAAAAAATTCAGCTAAACAAGGAACAATTCTATATGTGTTGTATCTAGTCAATGAGCTCAAGCACTGTAATTGAGAGGAAAAGAACATATGTTGATCTGACATGGCCCCACTGAAGCTTGGATTATTTTAAGATCTATATTATGTTCCTTAGCTCAGACATTGTTAAGTACAGAACTTTGGTTTAATGAGTTTTTCTGGATTGTTAGTTTCCGTTCTCATTTGTCTTGTAAAGCACATTTGGCTCAATTCTACTTAATTCAGAGCAACATGTTTTAACTATTGAATTTAATTCAAGAGCTAGTCATAAAGAAGGGAAGATGCAAATCTTATGTTTGAAAGTCGCCATGCTAATTCTAAAGTTCTGCCTTCTGAAATAAATGCTGCTATATTAAAAGTTAAAATTTTGAGGGAGGGCTAGATAGGAAATTCAATGGTTAATATCATGGGCTGTTCTTCCAGAGAATCCTGGTTTCAGTTCCAGTACCCACATGGCATTTAACAACTGTCTATAATTCCAGTTCCAGGGGACCCAATGACCTTCTGGCCTACTTGGACACCAGGCACTCACATGGAGCACAGACAAACATGCAGGCAAAACACCATATTCATTAAATCAATAAACAAAATAGCTTTTACAATCTTGAGGAAATAGGAGCAAAAGAAGAACCACAATGCAACAGAAATAAATAGATTAAAACTATATTACACTTATATTTCAGAATTTTCTCAATAGTATATTAAACATTTTTTTAAATTTTAAATGTAAAACATTCCTCAACAATTTAAAATGTTAAGGTGTAAAGGGAATTATTAAAAATCACAATCTCCTAAGAGAATAAGAGTACCGTACCTGTTATTATTTTGAAGTTGGAATGCTTTGGTTTTAGCACTGATGTCATAAATGAAATGTTGTTGGGTGATAATTATTCTATTTTCTGCTGTCATGTTTCCCAGGATGGTGATAACAGGGTATCCCATCTGGAGTGTCCACTGGTCCATTACTTCTTGTATGTCCACGTATTTCCCATTCCTTTTTAAAGCCTTTGCAACCAAAATTGTACAAATTAATCTATTAACACTTCTTGCAAGCATAATTAACATTAATCTGTTCTTATTTTTACCATTGCAATTTACCTCAATATGAAAACATTTAAAAATCAGCAAAACTAGCATTATATGCTAGTAAAATTAATCTTCTTGCCTTGAACTTCTTTTATTATTTTGTTCCATATATATACATATATATGTGCAGCTGAGTTTTATTAATATTAAAATTTTTACATAACAGAATATAAAATGTAAGTTATTATTACAAGTACTTTTCCAGCATTTTGCATTCCCGATAGGTTCTACTATCATATAGTAAATGTTTTTTTTAAGTTCAATATCTCTCTTTTGAACATGAACCTATAATACCACAATAAAACATCATTCAAAAGTATTTAAGAGATGTGTAAGATCATGCCAGCCAATGTACCCAATGTAGATGGCAGAGGGAGATCAGAAAGCCCCACCCTTACCTGAGGCACTATTGGCAATCGGCGACTAGCGAGAGAAGGAGAGTCAAATATGTTTAAAGTACGTGGCACCCAGGGTGCTATGCATGCCTAGCTACATCACATAGGTAATCCACACCAGGTCATATACTGACATCAGTAAGTGGACTCTGAGATTTTAAAATGAACACTTGAACTTGGGATGGAATCATGATGGGGAAAACAGGGAAGGCATGTACGGAGAGGATGGAGGTAGATTTTCTGATCCAGATAGAATATAGACATTTGTGAAATTATCAATTAATTAAAAACAATGTCATTTTTCAAAACAGACAAGGTATTTTAACCAACTTTTTTCAGTCAAATAATTTTAAATCTGTTCTTCTTTATATCATACAAAAATAAAGCACCAAAGCAATACAAAAAAAGAGGAATTATAGAAAGCAAATATAAAATGCCCATGTCCATAAAAGTTAATGTCTTATAAGTGAAGTTCAGTTGCTCAAGCAGACAGTTTGATATTTCTGCTTCCTCTACTTTACCTCTGATAATGTATTCCAGAGATCATTTCTGGCTGCATTGCCATACTTGTGAATAGTTAAATAATCCTATAAGAATATAAAAGTGTAATTACCATTCAAAGGTTAAGCAATTACCAGTAAACACATTTATTTCTCCACTCAATTAACAATTTCAACATGTGGAGTTGCATTAAGGAAAAGAGGAAGACAAGCAAAAAGATTTAGAATAGAATTTTAAAATATTACCACGATGTTTAACTGGAGCATAAGTCCTAAGTCACCCAACAATCCTAATTTCTTAACAATGATTTCACAGTTATAATCACAGGTTATGGATTCTCGAGGTCAAGGATATACTCTGACTGAGTTGGTCAACATCAGCTCATTTAGGCAAAACGATCTCTGCAATGAAATATGCAGAAAAAATCACCCTATTCAATGGCTCAAAGAGGGAACATTCTTTCAAAAAAATTCTTCAGGCAACAAATGATGCTGAGGGGGAGAAACCCACCCCCAATCTCTCCCTAGTAGCTCTGTGCAAAGGAAATACTGGTGCTTTGAAAGGAATGCTTATTGCTGTAGTTGGAAGCACACATTGCTAAGAATAATAATAAAAATGTCCTCCTAAGTTTGTTTCTCAACTTCAGGCTTAGGATCTTCCATTTCTCATTATGTTCCTTTAGTGATTAAATCTACACACTTTGATTCACACCTTACTCCTTTCTAAGAAGTGTGGTCTATCTCATTATCAAGGAGACAGCTATCAAGATAATTAACATCTGATTTTTTTTTCTGATTTCAAACTACAAAAAATGAAGAAAAAGGACTAATTTATATTTTAAAAATGAAAAAAAATCCTTACATTTAAAATTCTATTTTCTTAACAATATGTAGGAAAGAAGATACAACTTCTAATATTTTTATCAAAGTTCTTGAAATGAAAAACATTGCTGACTTTTCAATAATGTATGAAGAATTTGGCACTTTGAAAATAATTAACATCAGAGAAGGAAATTTCAGTATAAATGGAAGACCCTGTGACAGATTCAGATTTTCTTGGCAATTCACAACAGAACGAATGACAATTCTCACTTAATCATAAGCCCAGAGAGGGGATGCCCAGCCCCAACTTAGCAGCCACAAGTTCAACTTCATCATCAGGTGCTATGAATAATATTATTAAATATAGTAAACACGTACAATTAATCATAACCAATATGAATGCCAATTCAGATTTAATCCAGCTTTAGGAATTGGTTCTACATATACACAGGAGATAGATTTTTTTGCTTTTGTGGGGTCAGGGGAGGTTCAGGTATGGGGAGATAGGTTTTAAACAATGAGTTCAGCTCTCAGTTCCTTCCTTTCCTTTATTTCTTTCAGCATTTAGATGAAAGAACTTGAGAAAAATGCAGAATTAACTATACCACTAGATGAAGAGATTCAGGCAGCATGTCTGATAAGTTATCCAATCCCAGGTGGTCAACATTAAATCCATGCGTATATGAGCAACATTAAATGGTTCTCAGGGATATATAGATCATGGTATATAATAACAATTACTATTACTTTACAGGAATAAGTCATGAATTCCAGAGGGAGTAGGCAAGAGCTTGAGGGGAATGATGGAAATAATATAATATAAGGAACTCACGCATGAAAGTCTCAAAAGGACTAAAAATGAAATATCATATGATTTTTAAGATCTTACTGAACATATTAAGCTAAAATCACGCAGATTTGGTTCTTATTGTGGACCATGCTTCTAGAACACTTACAAGGAGAAGCAAAGAATACTACGTGATCCAACAATTAATTTTTCATCTCATAGAGCACCAAAATCCCTCTGACCTATGTTGTAATTTGGACGTGTTCTACTGATCAACAGTTGGATACTTAGTTATCCTCCAGTTCATAATAAAACTCCATTTCTAGTGGATTGAAATGTCACTTGTCAGGGTTCAGTGGCAGCCCCAGCCTTGGTCCCTCAATGGTCAGTGATGGTGCCACTCTTCTTGGAGCTACTCCAAACACAGTACTCAGATGCATTGGAAGTCTACATATGTTCAAATACTTTTTATCCAAGAAAATTACATCTTTGTTATTTTATTTTTCTCTTGTGCAACACAATTGCTTCTTATATGAACAAAATGGCATTGCCTAGCAAAATTACAAAGAAAATCAAAGGACAGTGAGTGTTGCTCTAATAGTTAAGCATCCGTTCATTCATTTTGTAAAATGTATAAAGCCCTAGACATGCCAAGATGCTTTGTAGGTACTGAGGAGAGGTTGGCAGCAGAAAGTTTACTAAGAATATTCACAGATCCTAGATGTAATTTGTGTTTGTGTAGAACTTACTTCTATGAATGACCCTGAAGATGTCGGGCACAACTGCCATTTTGCAAGATATGTTCAAATATATGTATGTAATTAATAAAATTTTAATTTTATTTCATAATTTTAAGGCAATGTATATAGAGATCTCAGACATATGAATCCAAAATCAAAATCTATGTTTTTCTTCAGGTCTATGAAAGACAATCAGTAATAGATTTGGCATTATTATATAACATTGAATGTTTTAGTGTTAACAACTAGAAAATTATGGGTACTCCACACTAGTTACTTCAGAAATAGAGTTATTGGAAACAACAAGCAATGGCATATAATGTGGATAGATTAAAATCTAAAATGTAGTCAATAAGCATAAGTTTTGATAGATCTGCTGAGGAAGAGAGGCATCATGGCACAGGAGTTTAAAGAAAAATGGGAACCTGAAAAGTCTGGAATCAAATCTAAGGTCCAACGCTCACTATCTATATAAAATATAAGTTATGAACAAGCCACCTTATTTCAGTTCTTTTTTGTCTGTTTTCACATCTAGAAGATAAAGATAATGAAAGCACACCACATGTAGTTATAAAACAATGTTAGAGTTCTGAAGAATTCTGTATGTATTATCACTTATAACCTTTTTAATTGATTTTATTGAGCTGTACATTTTTCTATAATCTTTTTAGTACCTTCAGGCTATAGGTTGGAAAACTGGACCAAATAAGGACAATTACAGTAGTAATAAGGAAGGGTAAAACACATGTAAAATAAATTTACCAAGATTTTGGCACAGTATGAGTTCTTTATACTTTATCTTATTTGATTAACCCCTTATCATCATATAAGAAATTAAAGGCTGGACATCAGTGACTGTAGCCCATACCCAAATCACGAACAAGCTATGCAAACAACAGCCTGCCGACAGCCAGCAATCATGGTGTACTGCAAACACAGTGAGAATCCCATGTGTCCGGGAGCCTTTAGCCATTCAACAGCAGCTCTTTTGGATAACCTTTTCCAATGACAATTTTCCTTCCCCTCAACTAGAAAGTCAGATTGGTGCTTCTCTTTCCCCAACATCCATATGATGGTGTGTGGTAGAAGCATCCCGCCCCCAAGACCCTCCGATTCCACTTCACTTCTTTGACTCTTCTGAATATTGCTTAGAAGAATTCCACTAACAAGGTCCCTTTTCTATCAACTTGAGTTATAATCTCTACCAAGAACCACGGATATGCTCTAAATACTATCCAAACTCCTTTACGTAGCTTAAAAATATACCCCTTCAACCCCACCTGTTTTCCTGTTGTTCTAGCTCCTCATCTGAGACACTTTGATGTTTTAGAATATGCCGAATGCATCTTTTTTCTCTGTTCATGCTGTTTTCTATATATTAGCTTCTCTTTTGACTGCTTAAATTCAGTTTATAATCCAGAACTAACTTTTGGTAAATACCTCCCAGGAATCTTTCCCTGCCCACTTCAATGCTTTTCTTTGTTTTGAGCTATCTTTCTTAGATTGATATTCATCATGCTATATAAAATCATTTTCCACAGCATGTTGCATTGTTTACTTTTGGCTGCCCACATTATCTATGCAAATTGCTAGGATTTAAGGAACTTGTCAAAACCATTTTATTGCTGTTTAACCAGCATACCTGTTCTTAGCCTGGTTCACACATCAATGTATGTCTATGATACAGCACTCAATGTGCAGCATGGTCCTCTGTTAATGCTGATAATACAGCTATTAACTTGCATCTATTAGGCTTACTCAAGAAATTCTCTGAAGATAGTGATATGGGGCCAGCCTCATTATTTCAGGGAATACTTCTCAAATATATGTCATAAACTTAACTTCATCAAAATATTGAATTACTATATCTGAGACCACTTTCTACTTTGTTAACACGTGACATGATTAATGACATATCATATATGAAAGACAATTAGACAAAACTGACAGGAGTTAAAGGAAAAGATTGAGCTCAGGAAGTAAAGCCACAAGTACTCTTTTTATCATCTAAGACATGAAAATAATTAATTACTGAAAATTTGTTCTCTTCTCAGTAAGTTCCTTCACAAGACTGGATGGAGAATTAGCAATTTAAGAGACTTATTCTTGGGGACATAGATAATGGTTCAATAAAATCTTTCTGGTAGTTTTCTCTGGTTTGAGCTTTAAGTAGCAAACTGTCCAGTGCACGATGACTTTTAAAAATAGGGAAGCTTCTTCCTTTGTATTCGGGATAGAGCAGATCTGAGGCCTCCTGCTTTTGTACATGTCTTAACCTCGTTCTCAGTTATGTAGCTGGATGCCAACAACAATCCCAAGCATCACAGTTAGACAGAACTCGTACAAAGGAGAAAGACAGTATCCCGTAATGGGACTCTTTCCAAAACTCATGAAATTTCCCCCTCAAATCCTGCAGCAAACTCATTTCCAACATTAATCATTTAACCAAATCATGCTATGGGTTTTGGCAAAATACTGTTAATACAGTTTAAGGTAGCATCATTTGGTTTCATGCCCAGAGAAATCATGGTCTTCTAGAGCAAATGCCTGGCAATGAGGATGAGAACTTAAAGCAGGATGTTGGTCATAAGAAGACAGAGCGGGCTATCTCTGGATAGAGCAGGTACATTTGTGGACATTTCTATGATGAGGAGAGACACTCAAGTTTGGACCTAGGTGACAACAAGGGGCAGAATGTTCTCCAGAACATAGGGCAAACCCAAGCCTTGGTTTTTCGGAAGGCTTGACAAAGATGTTGAAGCAAAAGTTTTAGTTATTGTTGCTTTCTATCAGGAATAACTATACCACTAAAAAAAAATTTTCACAAACCTTTGTCACATTTTGGCTTTTCAGCATTTGAGCTCATTTGGACTCCATAGGGGCAATAACTCAATGTGGAATGTGGGTGGAAGGCAAGAACTCCCTCTCAGTGTTGAAATGGAAAGGACAAAATGCTAAATATTCCCTCTCACTTCCCCTGGAACCTAAAGTTTAAGCATGTGTCCTGGCCTCCAACAAGTGGAGGCTGCAGCACAGAACTGAATCCTAAAGAAGCAATGTAAAATGTCTGAGACGCAGAGAGATCATACCCTGTGTTGAGAAGTCGGCACTGAGCATAGAGTGACCACCATGCTAATGATACCAACTAAGTGTCATACCTAAGAGGGTGACACTAGAAGTTATCATGATTTCTAAGATTCAGTATAACCTTTTGATGAGTTTTGTTTGTCCATCCTTTTCAATAATGTGATGGATCACTTTTGGTCCTTTTAATAAATTTGTGTCACCTTAAATATGCCATAGTTTATTATATTGTTTGAAATCTAAAATCATGTCTAATATATCAATAAATATAGATGATTTCAAAAAGCAAATGCAAATTTTCAATGATCATTCTGGGGATCACTAAACAGTAAATAAATACTCTATTTTACAATTTATTCAAAATGCAAGAAGACTATTTTGTAAATGTGGTAGGTTTTCACTGTGTTGTGGATAGACAATATGGGGAATGACATGTTCACTTAACAAAAAAAATGGCAGACAAGTAGTCTAAAGATAAACAAATGAATATAAGAAAAGGCAGAAAGTTTCACAAGTGGTGTGTACACAAATTGACAACAAAAACTTTTTAAAGCTTTTGACTTATATTAAGCATCTAGAGTGGAGGTTTTTAAATTGGGAACAACTCTCCTATGAACTTAATACTTTAAGCAGATAGCATAAGGTGATTTTCAAGTGATCTTGAACAACAAAGATGATAAAATGTTCCCATCACAGCAGTGATAGCAAGAGCTGGGCAGTCTTGTTTGAGTCTGGCTCATGTACTTCAGAACATATATTCAAAACCTTGACCTTGAAAAAAACAGAACCGGTTAGAACTATCATAGACAGTCAAAAGAAACAGAGAAAGCTGTACTATAGACTGAGGTATTAATTTTGGTTAATATTTGCAGATTTTCCTGGATATTATGAAACAAAATGAGCAGAATCAGCAGAACATTGAGGGAGAAAGTCTTATACAAAAACAAAAGGAATGTCTGTAGTTTAATTCTTATGGACAAGAGCCAAGGATGGAAAGGAATAAGTCATTATTTAAATTTTCTCTGTTGCTGAATTCTAGAATGAGAGAATCCAAACCCATTACTGAGCATGTTCCACAGAAGAAGTTTCAAGCATCCACATACAGCTTAAAATATAGGGGGGAAAGTGAGGTGTTTAGAAAATAAAGCTATTTGAGGAAATATAAGAGCAATAGTTGAGTATAATTATTTGCATGCCATTCTGAGTCAGAAATTTAAATGTGTGTTTACCCTAAATTTACTTTCAGAAGCAGCTTGCCTAGACATGTATTCAGCTATTTTTTCAGGAACAAAAAATGTGTTTTACATATTTTAAAAATCCATCAACTTGTTTAATGAATGCAAATTTTGTAAAAAAAAATTAGTATTTTTAAAATAAGTTGTCAAATATAGCATGCCACAGAGTATTTTAAATCAAAACAACCTGCCAGCATTTGAAAAGAGATTTTGTTTGTTTCATCACTTTAAATTATAGACAATAGCTATACCCACACCACTTTGATTTCCAAATATCTCTTATGTAGCAGTTATGGATCACACAGCACCAATGCCTACAAGGAGCAGTGTTATGAGTTACAATATTGTCATTGCTACAGTTGTACTCCATTGCGGAACAACCTGAAGGGATTCTATGCCTGTCAGCAAAAATAGTGTAAATACAATAGTCTACATGGATGTTTCCAGGTACTAAATATACCCACTTCTCACTGTTGCTGCTAGCTTGAAATATTACCAGGACATAAAATGAATCCTCAAGCTTGTGAAATGCTTTCTTTCTAAATGCCCAGATATAGGGCTTTGTCCACCACTAGCTCACAAAAATAGATAAAGTATATCCTGGCAGATAAAAAAGTGCACTGCCTTTTGTAAATCAAGATGCCCACAGCTTACAGGAATAGGCATTGTGTCTTCCTAAGATGCCTAGCGGTTGCAGGCAGGAGCATAGTGTGTCTTCACTCTCCAACTCTTTCCTCACACATCCATGGCAATAGCAACCAATGGAGAAGAATATGTAATTCAATCAATTAGGAAAAATATTGTTTATGCACTGAAAAATCTAGTTAAGAAACTATGCTGATCCTTACCAGTCATGTGGCTTCTAGAAGTTATTGGAGTTATCTATTTTCTCTAAACATTGATTTCTTCAGCCGAAAACCATACATAATAAACTACCTGATAAATGTTCATAAAGAATGTAACATACTAAAATTTTAGAAAATATCTATTACATAAAGAAATTCTGTTTATTTTAATAGTAAAATTGATAGTAAATAAATATGTTTTTTTAAATAAAAAGCGAAGAGTTAATGTATTTTTCAATCCTTCCTCCAAAAGAAGTCAAAGTGTCCCAGAGTCAAATAAAAGAACACTATGCTCTAACCTAAATAAGAAAAATGTCTGGAGAAAGCAAGGAGAGGAAGTTAAGAGAAAAGGAAGGGGAGACAAGAAAGGAAAGGAGAGGGGGAAGGCAGAAGAGGCCATCCAATCAGAAAGGACAGGGTCTTATGTGGCTCTTCTGGTCCTGAGGTAGACCACGCTGATTTTCTTACAGTTCAATTGAAGTTATGTGAGCATGAATTATGGATTATAAGTGTAATTGCAGAAATGATAAGAAAAAGCTGGTGGCACATTTTATTGCTAATTGATTTGTCTCCTTTAAGTGAAATTGATGACTACAACACTTTTTCCTCTTATTTCAGAAATATGAGTAGTGATTTTCATTTATTTTTAAAAGTTATTGTTTCATTTAAGAAACAGAAATTCTGACTTCCATGTATTACAAATACACACACATATATTCGATAATGTACTTACTCATTTTAGCTTCTTGGCTAATTATTTGACAAATTAAATGCTGGTTAAGGCAAACCCAATGTCTAAAAAACATGCAATGGTATCAGTTTTATATGATATTGATTGATCACTAGAAACCATTATGGAATCTTCAGCTTTATGCTTATGGATTATCTAAACTTTTACAAGCCTGCAAGTGGAGTTAGACACATTTGGGTGAAGTGTCATGATAATTTTACATTAAGAGTAATTCAGCTTACATCATGATAAGTATGCATATAGTCTGTTTAGGAGGGAGTTAAGTTCAGTGTACCATCTCAGCTCTGATGGCTAACTTTTAGTTTGTCTAAAAATCCACATACAAGAGAGCAAATACGCCTATACATAAGCCTATGATTCTCAAATAAAAATCTCAAATACACATACTTATATATAACACTTCACAGGAACATGTCATTAAGGGTGTTGTTGCTAATAATAAACACTGTGGCTTTGTGCCTGTCATTACCCTCAGGTTATCATAATTTTATGAGCACGAACCAATAATAATGACATTGCCTTTTTGTTTTTTCTCCACACCTCATTGCTTACATTGATTTGCATAAACAATTTTCAGCCTGGTAATTGGAGCCAAACGTGTTGTAGGTTACCTTATGGAAGAGAGCAGTTAAATACTAATTAAGAGAAATCTTTCTCTATTCAAACATATTTTAGAAGTTATTGACTTGTTCTCACTGCTGAGCCAGAAGGTGACTCACTCTGACAGGGATTTTAGGGTTTGAGTTTGCATCTGGCATAACAATGATCGTGTGTGTGTGTGTGTGTGTGTGT
>LOEQ01005864.1:47361-62697 GCA_001685075.1 Bramus lutescens | reverse complement strand
TTTCTTTCTTTCTTTCTTTCTTTCTTTCTTTCTTTCTTTCTTTCTTTTTTCATCCAGGACCACCTGCCCAAGCGTGGCACTGCCCACAATGGGCTGGGCTCTCCTTCATCAATCACTAATTAAGAAAATGCCCTATAGCCTTGCCTACAGCCAATCTTCTGGAGGCATTTTCTTAATTGAGGCTTCCTCATTTCTGGTGACTCTAGATTGTGTCAAGTTGAGATAAAATTAGTCAGCACGCAGGGAATTCTGTGAAAGAGGAGAGAAAGGATTGTAGGAGTCAGAGGGGTAAAGAACACCACAAGAAACTCACAGAATTAACTAACCTGGGCTCGTAGGGGCTCTCAGAGACTGAACCAACAACCAGGGAGCCTGCATGGGACTTACCTAGGCCTTCTGCATATATGTTATAGTTGTGTAGCTTGGTCTTCTTGTGGAACTCCTAACAGTGGGGGCAGGGGCTGTCTGACTCTTTTTGACAGTTTTTGGAACCCTAATCCTCATACTGGGTCACCTTCTCCAGCCTTAATATGAGGGGAGATGCCTAGTCTTTCTGCAACTTCATAGTCCTTGGTTGATATCCATGGGAGGCCCTCTTCTTCTTTTTTGTTTTTTTGTTTTTTTGAGACAGGGTTTCTCTGCAGCTTTGTAGACCAGGCTGCTCTTGAACTCACTGCCTCTGCCTCCTGAGTGCTGGGATTAAAAGCGTGCGCCACCACATCTTAGAGGATTACCTTTTCATGAATAGAAATGACGGAGGAGTGGATAGGGGGACAGAGGGGAGATAGAAGAAGGGGTTGGGAGGAGAGGAGGGAGGAGAAACTGTAGTTGGGATGTAATGATGATGATGATGATGATGATAGAAAAGCATTTTTTAAAAAACAACTAGTCAGTACAAGGTTTTTATCTATTAGGTGCAGAAAGGAATGCAGCCCAGCATGTAGAATCTGTGAACACAAAAGGCTTGGCATGGTCCTAACTACCCGCTGCTCAATTGTCATTAGCTTTATTGTTTTCCCCGTGTGTTGACCTAGGTGGGCTCTGTCTTGAGTAGTCTATTTTCTGCCTGAGTGGATGCTTTAGAGGACCACTCTGGTTGTTGCCATACTTAATAGAATTTGCAAATTGTATTTTTAAAATAAATCTACGTCTCCAAATGGCTGTGAAATGCTCTGTTCTGGGCACGGCACAGCCAAACTAATCATGATTTTCAAGTTGCTATTGGTGCCTGCAAAGGCCTGCACGAAAATGGGCTTACTGGCAGTCAAACCTTCATGAGGGAGGGTCCCACAGGGTGTTGCCTCTCATTGATGAAGCCTTGGCTAGTGATGGTCTCTGGGGGAAGGACAGTCATTGTCTACAGTTCTGGACCTGAGAACAAACTCACCATACTCCAGTGGATAGTCCCAAGCCATGCTTACACAGAGCATCCTGGTTAAACTTAGTTGGTCTCAGAACAATAAGATGTGAATGTGGCCAAGGGAAGGCTTAATTGCAGTAGAAAGGAGATGTGTATGTGTGTGTGTGTGGGGGGGGGTTTACAACAAACCAGAATGTCCTTTATATAAGTATGGAATTTTAAAAGAACAAATTCAATAAAAGTTACTCTTAAGAAGATTTGTGGATGGAAAAAAATCTGTCTCCACGAAAGAAATTTCTGAATTGAACCCTTACAATTCTATAATTCATTTTTACACCTTATGTGCTAACAATTTTCAGCTTAAAGACGTGCCCTAGATTTCTCACCCTGTCAGGACTCTTTATACTTATCAATCATTTTTATTAGTTCTTCCTCCTTCCTTGTGAAGATTGCAAAATAATCTCCACTTAATTAAATATGTGGGACCTGGAACATAGAGAAGAAAAGAACCCGCAAATCATAGATTTGGAACAAGACAGGAACAAATAAGTTTTATTGCTTATTTCCCTATGCTGGTATAAAGGGGTTGCCTACATTTTAATTTAATAGTACTTTAACAAAAGAAAAGGCTTCAATTTTCTGGGGTATTTATTTAATTGTACAATGTCAGCCAGCTGTAGTGGTGCACGCCTGAAATCCCAACACTCGGGAGGTAGGGGCAGGAATATAAGGTGTTCAAGGTCATCTTGGGCTATGTAGAGAACTCAAAGTCATCCTGGACCCTATCCCAAAACACTCACCTTCCAAAATTTAACATTTACGATAGAATACAGTTTAAGAAGCCATATAGTGGTACAACATTTGCTGTGAAAAATGAGATCTTTAATTCCATCTATGCTTTTCCCCCTGCAGTGGCTTCATCCCTCGGGGATCAGTGTTTCTTGTCTTTCAATTAGGCAAGAGATGTGTATATCACCATAATATATATCTACAAACACATATATGCCTGTATACAGAGATTTGATGTAAAACGTTAACTTGTGTAACCGTGAAAATCAAGTCTTACAGCTAGCCACGCAAGCCAGAGTCCCAAGAGAGCTGATGAGATGCTGAGAAGGCCTAGTAGTATCTGGGGTCTGAAGGCCTGAGCAACAGCAATGTCAAGGACAGATTATCGGTGCATACAAGTTCAGCAGCCAGTCAGTGCTAATTCAACTGTTTCCCACCTTTTGTTCTACTTAGGCCCTCAACAGATAAGATGTTGCCCACACACGTGGGAGAGCTATGTTTTATTGAGTCCACCAGTACAATTGCTTATCTCTTACAGAGACACCAGCAAAGGCACACCCTGAAGTTAGCAAATAGCTGGGCACACTGGGGTCCAGTCAAGTTGATGCAAAATTAACCACCACAACATTTGAACTGAATTTCTAAGTAACATGTTCATACTGTTGTTTCTTGTTATTTTGGGAGTTTTCTTGTTATTGCTTTGTTTTTCAAGACAGGGTTTCTCTGGGTAATAGCCCTAGCTGTCCTTGCTGAACTTGCTTTGTAAACCAGGCTGGCATCAAACTCACAGAGATCCATCTGCTTCTGCATCACAAGTGCTGGGATTAAAGGCGTGAGCCACCACCGCTCAGCAAAACACATTATTTTCAAGTAAGGAAATGCCAATAAAAATTTAAACTTTAAATAAATAAAAATTAAATGTGTTGGGGCTGGAGAGATGGCTCAGCGGTTAAGAGACTGACTGCTCTTCCAGAGGTCCTGAGTTCAATTCCCAGCAACCATATGGTGGCTNATAATAAATCTTAAAAAGCAAGCAAGCAAGCAAATCAGCAACAACAAACCAAAACAAAGTCCCAAACCTGAGTGTGATAGAGAGACACAGGCCTGCATGGGGATCAGGATGCCACTCTGTGGGTTTAGCAGCATTGAGCTGGACTCTGGCATTTGTTGTATTTCTTTCCGGTCATGACTTTAAACAACTAGTTTTTCTCTGCTAGATTTTAACTTTCTCTTTAAAGAAAACACTTGTATTTGTTGTCTAAAATGTCTATTTTTAAACACGTGTGTGTATGTGCACATAAATATCTGCAGGTGACCTCAGCTGTGTGTTGCATGCATGGGGGCCAAAGGTTGACATTCAGTGTCTTCTCTCACCACTCTGTGCATTATTTTTTGAGACAGGCTCTCTCCCTGAGCCTGAAACTTGTCATTTTGGCTAGACTAGCTGAACAGCAAGTCTCCAGGATCTGTCTGTTCCTGCCCCAGCTCTCCAGGCCTGAGTTATAGATGCATGCCTCAACCTGTGTCTTCAGAGAACATGTTTGATTATCAGAGAATGGTAACAGTATGGAAGGCATTTTAGGCTAGAAATAGTATTTTCTCATCTTTTTGTTTCTTCATTATTTTATAGCTTAATTATTGCTCTTGAGAAGCCTGAAGATATTCTGGTTATTAACCCTTTGATGTAAATTTTTTTTCCTACTCCGAAGCCCTTAGTATCAGGTCTGAAATTAAATAATAATGAGTCATTTACTGTGCTATCTTCTCAATAGATTTTATTCAGTCTGAAAAGTGTCTTTCAGCAACCAGGAACTTATTTATATAAGTCTTTTAGTTTTTTTTCTCTGTATATTTTTCCCTCCAAATTTGGGCATTAGAGTTCTATTCATCCTTGAATTTTTCCTTTTCTTATTTTTCTTTTTTTTTTCGTTTGTTTCTTTCTTCCCATATAGGGACTCTCTATGTAGTCCTGGCTGTCCTGGAACTCTGTGTAGATCAGGCTGGCTTCTAACTCAGAGAGATCTGCCTGCCTCGGCTGCCCAAGTGCTGGAAATAAGGGTATGCACCACCACGTCCAGCCCTTTTCCATAGTTTTAATCTCTCATTTTTTATGGTGTGTGTGTGTGTGTGTGTGTGTGTGTGTGTGTTCCTTTCTGAGAGGTTTCCTCAACCCTATCTCTGAATGCTTCTACTTGATTAAAAATTTCTGTTGTATTTTCCATTTTCAAAATAACTTTCTTGTTCTCTAAATGTAATGACTTTTTAAACTTTTACAGATTTATTTTTTTAATTTATTTATTTCAGTGTATGGGTGTTCCGTCTTCATGTCTGTGCACCACATTCGCACCTCAAGGAGGCCAGAAGAGGGCAGGCATCAGATCTCCTGGAATTGGAGTTACATATGGTTGTGAGCCATCATATGGATACTGGAAAAAAAAACAAACAGGTTCTTTGGAGGATCAGCCCATGCTCTTAATCTTTGAGCCTTTTTTCCAGACCCAAGATTTATTTTGTGTCTAAGAAATGTTTTGTGAGCTGGGGAGATAACTCAGCGGTTAAGAGAATTGGCTGCTCTTTCAGAGGACCCAGGTTCAAGTCCCAGCACTCAACTCACATGGCAGCTCACAGCTGTCTGTAACTTCAGTTCTTGTCAATCTGACACTCTCACAAGACATATATGCCATATACCAATGCACATAATTTAATTTTTTTAATTAAAAAAGAAGTGTTTTGTCTACATATATGTATGTGTACCATATACACACTTGGTACGAGTGGAGGTCTGAAGACGGTGTCAGGTTCTATAGGACTGGAGTTACAAATGATTGTAAGCTACCATGTAGGTGCTGGGAATCAAATCCAGGTCCTCTGCAAGAACAGCAAGGGCTTTTAATGGCTAAGGCATCTCTTCAGTCCTTGTCTTTTTATTTTTAAACATTACTTATTTGGTGCTGGGCTAGAACCCAGCCTAGGGCCTTGAAATCAGTACTTCACACATCCCAGGCTCACCTCCACCACAGTACACTAATAGTTTTTTAAAAGCCAATGCTGTCTGGTGGCGCACGCCTTTAATCCCAGTACTCTGGAGGCAAAGGCAGGAGGATCTCTGTGAGTTCGCGGTCATCCTGGTCTACAAGAGCTAGTTCCAGGACAGGTTTCAAAGCTATAGAGAAACCCTGTTTCAAAAAACAAACAAACAAACAAAAACACAAAAACAAAACAAAACAAAAAACCCCCAGTGATATCAAGCTGTACAAGACTATGTAGGCCTGGAGTTATTGCACTCAAGGGGCCAAATCAAAAGTTCAAGAGCCTAAGCTGT
Source organism: Bramus lutescens (assembly GCA_001685075.1). Classification (NCBI taxonomy): domain Eukaryota; kingdom Metazoa; phylum Chordata; class Mammalia; order Rodentia; family Cricetidae; genus Bramus; species Bramus lutescens. The sequence continues at coordinate 57,226 of LOEQ01005864.1, read as the reverse complement.
GTAGTGAGACCCTGTCTCCCTTCTACCTCAACCACAAACAAACCAACAAACCAGATTTGTTATTTTACTTCATCAGTGCTATCTATTCTTTTATCTCTCAGATGATTTTGAGTTATTTGTAAAAATAAATTCTTTTTCCGTTGTTACCACATCACTGAGTTTTCTCAAGTTCATTTTTCTTGTTTCTTTTGGCCCCCATCACAGAGTTCCTTAATGCGCTTACAGTTTTTGTCCTTTCATTTATATTTAAATTTTAGAAATGAAAAATGTTCACCAGATCTTGCTATGTTTGGAGCTGGTCTAACTGGGAGGCTCCATTGAAAGGATATCAGGTGGCTAGTTAATTTCCTCAGTGATAAGTCTTCTAATACAGTTTTAACCAAAGAATTGTCCACACTGAGATGAGATGCCCATTTTGGAATGTAAACCAATGTATCATTGTATCAATACTTGCTTCCTTCATTTAGAAAATCTTGCTATGGAAACCAAATAAAAAGAAAACAAAACCCAAAGCTGAACTACCCAAGCAGTAGTTTATACTTTGTGGTTTGCATGTGAAATGTCCCCACAGGCCCATGAGTTTCGAGACTTGGTCCTTGGCGGGTGGTGCTGTTTGGGAAGACTGTACGACCTTTGGATGGGTCACCCAGGGAAGGGCTTGAGGCTTTCCACTCTAACTTCACTTCATATCCACTTTGTACTTCCTGAGTGTGAGCTAAACTTATGAAGTTTAAGTTTATGAAGCTGTTTTTGCTTTGTTTTGGGTTTTTTGAGACAGGCTTTCTCTCCATAACGTTGCCTATCCTAGAACTCACTACGTAGCCCAGGCTGGCCTCACACTTACAGAGATCTACTTGCCTCTACGTCCTGAATGTTGGGATCAGGGGCATGTGGCACCACACCTGGCGGGACGTTTTATTTCTACTGCTAGTGAGCTAAGGTATTTTTTAAATATGAATGGATATTAGATTCTTTTCTTTCCTTATTGAGGTGCACATTAAGTTTTATCTATTTTGTGTTTATACCACATAAACCAGCACACACGTTCACCCACATAAACACATTCCACAATACACACACATACAACAAAACAAATATGGTAGAGGGCTATAAATTTACAGAATGTTTCTTTATTCTGTTAATATAGTGAATTACATTGATTTTCAGATGTTGGAACAATGCAATTTCTGGGGAGAAAACTTCCTTAGAATTGTCATTAGATAATATTATCACTCTCTTAATTTTTTGGTATAGATTTGTTAGAAATGTTTACACTTATGTTCCTATGCGATGCTGACTCTTGGTTCTTGTTTTTATGTGTTTTTGTTAGTGTATTGCAATATTATTTTCAGGATGTGGTATCTGAGTAGTGTGAGCCTCAGAATAAGTCGGTGAGTAATTCATTCTTTTAAGTCTTTGCATAGTGATGATATTATTTATTTTATAAATGGCATAATTTCCCTAAGACTTAACATGGATTCGAGTAGTTTTATTTAAATAGAAAATCTTTTAACTACAAGTGAAATTTCCTTAATAGTCTTATTGGAATGCCTTATTTTTGTTATGCTCTTAGTCAGTTTATGTCTCTATCAGTGAACTTTGGTCAAATTTTTAAATTGTTTTGCTTAGATTTCAAGTTGCTTTATTATGGTAAATCAAGTATATTGTTCAGTTTTGGTTAAAACCAAGAATTACTTGTAGTCTATATATTATGCTCAATTTATATAACATGATAATATACTATTATTATAAACATAACATGAACCATATTTACAGTCCTGTTATATGTCATGATTTCCTCAATAATCTTTTATATATGTTCAAGTTGTAGGTGTAGCTTTATTTCCTTTGTGTGTGTGTGTGTGTGTGTGTGTGTGTGTGTGTGATTGATCTCGAACTCACCAAATAGTCTAGGCTAGTTGGTGAGCCAGTCTCATGGATCCACCTAGATCTCCCTTCTCAGCATTGGGATTACAATGGATACAACCATGGGGATTTTGGAATCACATTCAGATCCTCAAGCTTGGGCAGCATGTTAGTATTTATTGGTGTTGTCTCAAAAAATTCAATAAAAGCAATATAAAAAAAGAAAGTGTTCACTGTGGATTAGAGTCCAGAACCTAGATGTCATAGGCGCAGGAGCTTGAGGTGCCAGGCACATGTATCCACAATTTGGAAGCATAGGGCGATAAATGCTTGTATCAGCTCACCATCCTTTTTCTGTAGTTCCAGATCCCAGCCCATGGTATGGTACTGTCCACCTTGAGTTGATTCTTTCCATTTCAGTTAGCCCAATGTAGAAAATCCCTCACAGATAGGCCGAGATTTGTTTTTTATGGGGATTTTAAATCTCTGCAAGTTGATAAGATTAATTATAATACAAGGCCACTACTTTCCCAGCAGAACTATCTCCCCAGCTCCCATCTTTAAGTATTAAAAATATTTTTACAGTACAGTTTTAAACTAAAAACTTAAAAATATTTAAAACTTGTAACACTATATCTAATTAATACAAGTTTAGCAAAAAATCTTGCAAATGTGTATTTTAATGACTATGTAAATTGCATTCTTTTTTGCATAGACTTTTTCTAAGGCAAAATTTTGATACGCTGCCCATTAATCTATCTCATTGCCAGGGATCTTGTAATTGTTAATTACTGCCAGAAATCTCTTGAGTTAAGACACTTGATTAACATTCCTCAGTGAAGTTTAATGTGGTAATTGCTTCTCTCTTGTCTCTAATGATTAATATGCTGCCACTTGGCTTCCTTCTCTTGGAGCCTATTATTCTGAAATCAAGGATGTCCAATTTCAAGGCAAACTTTCCTACCATAATTGCTGACTATAAAGAAAAGCTAACAGTTTTTCAAATCCTTCCTCATAGACAAGGCAAACTATTAGCATTTTTTTTAATTTTTAAATTAGTAATGGCTTGATGAAGGGAGCCTCTCAGCCACCAGGAAGTATACTTTATATAGCTGAACATATCTGCTCTTCCAAGGCCATTTTCTTCTGTATATTTTATTCCTATAACAAAGAAACTTCGGCATTCAGTTTCATTAACCATAGGTCCAGATTGTAGCCAGGCTCACACACACACATACTCATCAAGTCTTCATATTTGTACTGATGGAGTTTGTCAGATCCAAATGGACACAATTTTCCTCCCTGGAGTGATGATACCTTTCGAATATACTGTCCATGTGCTCTCTATACTTATATTTCCTGCGTGTATTGTATTTTTTCCCTCAGTAGACCTTGCTACTTTTCTGCTGCTGTGATAAAATGCCACCATCAAAAGCAACTTATGGAAGAAAGTTTATTTTGGTTTACTGTTCCAGAGAGATAAGACTCTAGGTGGCGGGGAATGCATGACAGAGGCAGGAAGCTGAGATCACACCTTCAACCACAAACACAAAGCAGAGAGAGCAAACTGAGTGTGAGCTGAGGCTAGGAGCTCATAACACCCCCACCTAGTGATAGTCATGCCACCTCTCTGAACAGTAACACCAACTGGGACCAAATATTCAAATCCCCGAGTCTATGGGGATCATTTTACCTACTCTAACGTTATCTATTGCTGTGAGGTTAAAGTTTTGATTAGGTTCTTTTAAAAGTATTTATTTACCATGTGTATGTATGTGCGTACGCGCATGTGTGTGTAAGTGTGTGTGTGTAGACCCAAGAACACCTTGCAAAAGTCAGTTTTCTCTTCTTGCTGGTGTGTGTGTTTGTGTGTGTGTGTGTAGACTCAAGGATATCCTGCAAAAGTCAGTTTCTCTTCTTGCTGGTGTGTGTGTGTGTGTGTGTGTGTGTGTGTGTGTGTTAAAGACTGTGCCTTAATATGTAGCCTTGGCCGGCCAGGAACTTGTTTTGCAGACCAGGCTGACCTTGACTTTATAGAGCCTGTCACGCCTCCCAGTGCTGGGATTAAAGGCACGTGCCACCACACTCTGCATTAGTGGGATTCTTAAGGTAGGTCTTGAAGAGAAAGATATTTTTAGCTTTTTAGCATACAGATTATATTTAAGGTGGAGGTTTAGTTGTAATCACAGAGAGAGTGGGATAAGAAAGAAAAGATCAAGGGCCACACCCAACATTCTGAGATCAGATTGAGCAAGACAACCCAGGAAGGAAGAACAGCCAATGAGGTCAGGAGAAATCACAGCGAGGGTGGTGTTTCAAGGAGAAAGGAATGATCAGTGGACTGAGAACTGCCATTGGGTATGGACCCCTAGAGGTATTGCTGACCTTACTAGGTAGTTTGAGTTGAATTGAGTGACGGGGCAAAACCAAGCTTGAAGCATATTTTGTTGTTGTTGTTGTTTTTGAGACAGGATTTCTCTGTGTACCTTTGCAGCCTGTCCTGGAACTAGTTCTGTAGACCAGGCTGGGCTCACTCACAGAGATCTGCCTGCCTCTGCTTCCCAAGTGCTGGGATTGAAGGTGTGCGCTACCACAGCCCTGCGCTTGGAGCATATTTAAGAGAACACATGTGTAGGGCTTGTAGAGAGAGAGAATATAAACAAAATTTATGAAGAATTCTGTCAAAAAAGAAAAAAGAAGAGAGATAGAGAAGTAACTGAAGGAGGATGTAATGGTGTGCTCTGTCCCTTTAAGAGACAAGCCATGCCCACGCTCCCCCCTCCACCGAGGCAGGCTGATCTTCAGCTTCCACCTTGAGTCTCTTCCCTTTCCGTCTCCCTCTCTAAGAAGCAGCTTCTATCTCTCCCTTCTCCTCACTTTTCTTCATTCCCCCTCTGTTTCTCTCTCTTTCTCTGCTCCTCTCTCTGCTCTTCTTCCCTTCTCCCCTTTCCCGTCCATAACCTACTAAATAAATATTCAACCTGCACGGCATGCTTATCCATGTCTCTGTCTCACTGGCCACATGGCTCCCTTCCTGGGACCAGCCCTCCTTAGGATACCTGCCACGTGGTCTCATGGCATGTCCATCTGTCTGTCTCTACTCTTGGGCCTGGCTGCCCCATCAAGGTCTCTCACCCACCACGAGGCTCCCTGCCTGGGACTTGCTGCTCCTCCTGGCCCACTGCAGCCACTTGGACTGTGCCATCCCTNCTGGCTGCTCTCGGGAGCCGCAGCCCGCTGCTTGTCACCACTTTGGGGACCCACTGCCCACTGCAGCCACTCGGGGATCTGCAGTATTTTACTTTTACCATTACAGGGGTTAGCTAGTGAGAAAATACTTGGCGTTTAGGGGCAGAGATAGTTCGTTTTTATAAGTATAAGGACAATATCTGGCAGAAATATGGGGGGGACAATAGATGTGACTCAAAAAAAAACCCCACTGTCCTGACTGCTTTTATTTTGTTAGTTAATTAATAGTTTTTTTTTAATTTAGTTTACTATTAGTCCTGCCCAATTTCTTCTGAATTGTTCTTGACACAACCACAAGTCACAGTTTGGGTTTTATTTCATCTTCTTTTATTCTTTTGCTTCATTTTGCATCTGCTATAACTTTTCAGAAAGAAGAATCTATTTCCTTGAAAAACCATTTTCAGAGAGAATTACAATTTTTTTTTTTTGGTTTTTCAAGACAGAGTTTCTCTGTGTAACAGTTCTAGCTGTTCTGGAACTAGCTCTTGTAGATCAGGCTGGCCTTGAACTCACAGAGATTTACATGCCTCAAGAAGTAAATCTTAATGTTCTGGATTATTTTCCTTTTTCTTTCTGATATGATTTTTTGTATCATTCTTGGGACAAGAAGGGGGCTTAGTATATGTCTTAGGATTCTTGTTACTGTGAAGAGACACCATGACCACAGCAACCCTGATAAAGGAAAACATTTAATTGGGATGACTTACTTACAATTCAGAGATTTAGCCCATTATTGTCAAGGCAGCACATAGGTAGACAAGGTGCTAGAGAAGGAGCTGAGAGTTCTTACATCTTGACTTACAAGCAGGAGGAAGTAGTCTGAGACACTAGGCAGAGACCTCGAATCCCAACCCTAAAGTGACACACTTCCTCCAATAAGACCACCCTCCTAATAGTGCCACTCCCTATGACCTTTTGGGAGGGTCAAACTACAACAGTGTGTGTGTGTGTGTGTGTGTGTGTATACAAAATGGTTCTAAGGAATTGTGGTAGGGTATAAGCAAGTAAGCAGGACTGGCCATCAGCTATGGACAGGACACAAAGGGAATTGAACTCTAAGCACCTTGCCAAGAGGCCCTGAAAGAGAAGCAAACAGTAATCAAAGACATGGAGTATGTGTGGGATGATTGAAGATTTACCAGGTACCCTGGTGGGTGGGAGACCGCAGCTAGTGGGAGACAGAAAGATACACCATGCAGAGAGAGCTTGGGTATAGAGGATTTTTTTTCGTGGGTATTGGGAAGGGTATAAGTGTAGGGGGTTATGGAGGAGGGGAGAAAGAGAGAGAGGGAAGGGAGAGGCAGAGATTGCTTCTTCAGAAGGAGAGAGAAAGAGAGAGAGAGAGAGAGAGAGAGAGAGNNGAGAGAGAGAGAGAGAGAGAGAGAGAGAGAGAGAGAGAGAAGAGAAGAGAGAAGGGGAGAATCCAGATTAGTTTGCCTTGGCCTCCAAGGCAAGCTCCAAGGGAGAGATTGGGAATGGTTGGAACTTGTCTCTTAAACGGACAGGGTGCCCATGTGGCAGGAAAGACCAGCAGAATTATAACAATGATCAATGAAGAAGTTTACCTTTTGCAAAGGTTGTCAGGCTAAACTGACCTTAGGTAGTTGAAGCTAGAGACAGAATCAGGAATGTCAACCTCAGGAAATAAACCATGAGTGTGTGTGAAACTTTTTTTAAAAGATTTATTTATTTATTATGTATACAACATTCTGCCTGCATGTATGCCTGCAGGCAAGAAGAGGGCACCAGATATCATTATAGATGGCTATGAGCCATCATGTGGTTGCTGGGAATTGAATTCAGGACCTCTGGAAGAGCAGCCAGTGCTCTTAACCTCTGAGCCATCTCTCCAGCCCCGTGTGAAACTTTTTCAGAGTAAATATGAAGGGGAATTATTAAGAACTAAGATAGTTTGGATCATCTTAAATGCCTTCTTATTTTTCTTCTCTTTCTTCAATATAGCCTTCATATATCCAAATAGGAAATGTCGACTTCCTTTGGCTCTACTTTTAGCTCTCTGATGACTGGCCAAATTAATATGCCCAAGTTAGAATACTTTCAGTGTCTTCTGTTTCCTAACTCAGATAGGAACACTGTATTTGGACACTACTGTTGTGATGTCACAGCCTTAGAAATGGAAACTAACAGACTCTCTGAAAACAAAGCCAGTGGAATCCTAGAGCTGATGTCACCTTAGAAGGCATATGATCAGCACTCTGCCTGTGGAGAGTCACAGGACCAATTTTGCTAGAACAAATAGAAGATACTGTCTCCATCTATCCCATCCTTCTCCACTGAGGTTTAAAAGTTCCAGTCTCCAGGTGTATAGAGAGATGACAGCCACTGATCAACTGCACTGTCATCAGGTCTCAAAGAAGAATTTCAGGATTTGGAGGCAAAAGAATGCCAACTGTGTGGTTTGTAGCTCTGGAAGGACCCTGTCGTCTTTGTTCAGTAAGCAGGGCCATGGCAGGAGGATGCTGAACTTTTTACTTTCTATTATATGACCGGTTATGTTCTTTACCATTAAGCAGAGTATGGCTAGCCCACCAATTCGGTTTCTCTAAATCTGACTTCATTCGTCTGTCTGATAATTTTTGGGTAATTCCTCCTAGCAATTAACAATGAGCAGCTTGTTCACTTTTGTGCTCTGCATTGGCATGGTTTTTCTCATTTTTTTCAGTCTTTTTATGTGCTTCAGGCAGCATTTGAGAGAGGCTGAGTCAGAGGTGTTAGCCAAATGGCATTTACACCTAGAAATGCCTCATTGACTTTATTGTGATTCCATCAGTCGATTCTCATTTCTTTAGTCTCTGACTCTGGGGTTTCCCATGTGTAGTCTTTGGCTGGGTGTTCTGTCTGCACTCTTCTTCAGAGCAGTCACCAAAATCCCACAAAATAAGCCAGGCGGTGGTGGCACACACCTTTAATCCCAGCACTCAGGAGTCAGAGGTAGGCAGAGCTCTGTGAGTTCAAAGTCAGCCTGGTCTACAGAGCAAGTTCCAAGACAGACTCCAAAGCTACATGTTAGGGTTAGAGAAACCCTAACATTAAAAAAAAAATCCCACAAATTTCCAAGAAGAAAAAAAAATAGGTCTCTTACAAAGAAGCAAGGATCAGAATGGTTTTGGTCTTTATAATAGCCATACCAGAACGCAGAAAGCATTGGAGAAATGGCCTAAAAATTTTGAAGGAAAATTAGCTCTAATTTTAATTATGTAGTATATATTTACAGACCAACAGATTTTTAGAAAAAATTTCCTATGCATTCTTTTTGAGAAAGTGATTGAAAGTCACACAGAACATCCAAACAGGAGATCTGCACCAGACAGAAGTGAAAGGGTTTTTGTTAGGTTTTGAAAGGGTGTTTGTCAGGGAGGATCCTAAAAAAACAGCTGTGCAACAAATTGAAGCTGGGATGGCAGGACAGAAACATTTAGAGAGATGAACCTCATAGAAGGCTTAATGTTTCTGGTACAGAGTTTGAGTGAGTTGGGAATTATAAAATTAAACACATTAGTTATACAGATTATAGACTCTAGGAAAAGTAAAAACATTTTGCAGGAAATGAAAATAACCATAATTAACATTGCCTTGTCCTGAAAGCACATGTGTAATGCCTCCAACAAAGAAATATGAAATAGCAATACAAGTATGCTGTTTAGAGTATGTAAATATGTGTAACGAGAACCATGCAGAGTTGAAAATAATTGCCTTTGAAGACAGGAAATGATTGATAAAATGACTAAGCATTATTATTATTATTATTATTATTGGTTTTTTTGAGACAGGATTTCTCTGTAGCTTTGGAGCCTCTCCTGAAACTAGCTCTGTAGACCAGGCTGGCCTTGAACTCATAGAGATCCACCTGCCTCTGCATCCTGAGTGCTAGGATTGAAGGCATGTGCCACCACCGTCGGCTCAAGTTTTTTTTTTTTAGTCTTAGTTAATATATAAATAATACTGAGTGGAGTGATTATTTCATTTTATTAGTGAGATCTGCTCCTTTTGGTGCCAAAAACCTAAACTCTGTTGATCCCCTCAATCCCCAATCAAGAAACAAATTATACTAATTGGGCATGGTGGCTGGTGCACACTTGTAATCCCTGCACTTGGGAGGCAGAGCAGGATGATTAACAAAAGTTCAAGGTTGGTTTTCTCTATGAAGCAAGCTCCTGGCCATCTTGGGCTACACAGCATACCTGTATCTCAACAAATAACAAACAAACTAACAAGCAAAGTTTAGCAGGAAATAGTTATTGAAAAAGAAAGAAAAAGGAAAGGGTGGAAGAAACAATCAAAATGCAAAGAAAGAAAGAAAGAAATGATTTTTCTACTAGAATTGTTACAATATTTTTTAATGTTTTTATTGAGCTATACATTTTTCTCCACTCCCCTTCCTTCCTCCCTCTCCCCTTCTATCCTCTCCTATGACTCCTATGCTCCCAATTTTTCTCAGGAGATCTTCTCTTTTTCACCTTCCTATGTAGATCCATCTTAAGATCCTCTTTTCTGTCTAGTTTCTCTGGGGCTGTGGCCTGTAGGCTGGTTTTTCTTTGCTTTATGTCTGAAAGCCATTTATGAGTGAATACATATTATATTTGTCTTTATGGGTCTGGGTTACCTCACTCAAAATGGTTTTTTTTTCTAGGTCCATCCATTTGCATGCAAATTTCAAGAGGTCATTATTTTTTTCCTGCTGTGTAGTACTCCATTGTGTAAATGTACCACATTTTCTTTATCCATTCTT
>LOEQ01005864.1:23105-37414 GCA_001685075.1 Bramus lutescens | reverse complement strand
AGGTGTACAAATATTGTAAACAGAAATAACAAATATAATTTGAACTTGTATCAATACACAAAACTATACCAATGTAAATTATCTATAAATAATAGCTCACAAGTATTCATTCTATTATCAACTACTATTCCCCCCTTTTTTTAAAAAAAAAGTCTGATTTATAAAACAAAGAAAAAAAAAAGCAGTGAAACTTGAGCCTGGCTTACCAGATTTATACCGTCTACTCCTCACTTTATAAGACCTTACTTATCATTTTTAAATTTTGAAATTTTTTATGTTGCTTAAATTTTTTCCAGATATATTTATTCTCTCAGTATACTGTCCAGGTGAGGCTGCAAATGACAAACCTTTCTCTTTAGCAGGGAATATAGATGTGTGCCCAGCTCATACCGCTCAACTTTCCACAGTCTCACTGCCTGCACTTCCAGATGAGGCAACAGCACTTACAAGGGCAAGCAAAGTCACATAGGAAAAGCTTGAGTCAAGTTGACTGAGTGTCAATATGTTAGCCCAAATGTGCCAAACTCTCCCATTCAGCTATTTTGAAACAGATCAGAGAGATTCTGATGATTTGGTAAGACCTGAAGAACGACACCCAAGGCTCCAAATACAAATTTACTCATCAGGACACGTGTAACATAAGGACTTGGGATGTCACTCATTGGTAGAATGCTTGCCTACTATGCTCTGGCTTTAATCCCCAGCACTCAAACAAACAAACAAATAAACAATGTTTTATCTACACTTGATTGAATGGATTTTTGCTATTGTCACCAAATGATTTTTAAAACGTTATTCTTGTCACCCACTTCCCCCCTTTTACCTCCATTATTTTTGCTCTTGTTCCTTCCATCAAGTATATCTTATTCTAATCTTAATCTTTCAAAATTCTGCCATTTCAAATCCCAATGACTTCTCTGTATAACAGACTTCTACTTTGTATCAACAATAATTCTCACATAGATTTCATTATAGAGCAGTTTGAATGCATGCCTCTTCTGGCCAACTGTTCAGGAAACTTATGAGGATAAAAAGCACAGCATACCAATTTTCATGTCTGTCCACTGAGACAACACATGGCATTTTATGGTGTACTTCTGACAGAATGAATGATACATGAAAGCCTTGGTCAACCTAATGAATACACAGCGGCCTTAAGAACACCTACATGTCATGTCATCTGTGATATCATCTGTGATGTACTATAGCTGCTCTCTCATACTCAGTATTTATGTATTCCCCTATTGGCTTAGTTACACTGTCTTGCAGTGAGATAATAAAATTGATGAAGTAATGGCATCTAAGAATGGAACAGGAGGCTGAGTAGAAAAATTTAAGTTAATGGACCCCAGATGCAGAGGGAAAAAATTCAGTCCAGAAATTCCTAGGTTGTATTCAGTTCACAATAAGAACTATAAAGTTTATCAAAGAGCCCATGATTATATTGCATAATAAAAATATTGATGACAGTGATGAAGATGGCAATGGTGATACTGATGTCCAAACAACTCGTATTTGCTTAATACAAACAATATTATTTCTGAATGTGATTGGAAATTGTAGTTAAGAAGGGATTTATGTATTTTCATGCTTTTTATATATATCTTTGGACATATGCATTTCATAGTGGTGAGTTTACAATTATTCTAAATTATTTTTTTGAAACAGAGTTTCATTATGCAGTCCTAGGAAGACTGAACTCATTATTTAGCCCAGGCTGGCCTCAAAATTACAATGATCTCACTGCCTCTGCCATCCAACTATTGAGATTAAAGGTGTGTGCCACCACACCTGGCTAAATTTTTGTTTAAATATATTAACCTTATATGGTTAACACTTCCAAACTCTTCCATGAAATGCTTTGTCTTATGAGCAGTCAGGCCCTCAATACACTTGCCCTTTTCTCTTTTGGTATTTGATTGGCAAAATTCCTAGCTGGTGAAGCATAGTTTCCCCTCTATTTAGTGCCTAAACATCTGGAGAAAACAAGTTCTCATGATGACTGAACTAAATTTTAAGTTATGACTTCAAGCCTCAACTAGATACTCAGTATTGCCCAGTGGTTCTTTGTATGTCCTTAAGTCATTTGATTCTGCCACTCTCCCAGATAACACTCTTAACCTTTAAGCCTCTTTTTCGATTTTCCACCTCAGCTGATGACCTTGTTTCTTATTTTTGTGAGAAAGAAGAGAAAAAATTCCACCCTGTCACTGCTTCTGCTCTACCTACTGACGTCTTATCTGCCCTTATGTTATGAAAGCTGAACTGTTCCTGTTTTCTGTGAGAAACAGACATAAATCTCTTCCTGTGCTCTGGGCCTTTATTCTCTTTTGCTCTTAAAATTATTCCCTATCTTTAAATGACCAATTCATTTCTTTCTTATCAGTTAATTAATTGATAAATACAATAAACATCTCTTATTTAATAAAGAAGTCTTTTAAGCTCACGTCCCTCTTCAGCTGCCGCTCAATTTCTTCATTCCTTCAGGAAAGTAACAGGAATTCCCTGCTTTTTCACATCCTTGTGCTAGCATTTCTAACGCCATCTTATGTTTACTCCAGGAAAATTATTAGAATTCACTGTCCCACCAGTGATGGATGCAGCAAGCATACCATTCACCTTCATATCACCAAACTGTAGTTGGTTGCTTTACTCTGTATACTCTTTGCCTCTTTTATGGGCCCGCCACCCAGCTTCCAAATAATCACCAACAGAGACTTAATTCTTACTTATAAACGCCCAGCCTTAGCTGGGCTTGTTTCTAGCCAGTTTTTCTTAATTTGAATTATCTTGTCTATCTTTTGCCTCTGGGCTTTTATCTTTATACCTTTCTCTCCTTCTTATTCCATGGCTGGTTGTGTTGCTGAGTGGCTCGCCCCTTCTTTTCTTGCTCCTTGAACTCCCTTTTCTCTTTTTTTTTCCTTCTATTTATTCTTTCTGCCTGCCAGCCCCACCTCTTCTTTCTCCTGCCTAGCTATTGGACATTCAGCTCTTTATTAGACCAGTCCGGTGCTCTAGACAGGCAAAGTAACACAGTTTCTTTCACAGTTAAACAAATGCAACATAAAAGAATGTAATACATTTTTTGCACCATTAAACAAATGTTCCACAGCATAAACAAATGTAACACATCTTGAAAATAATATTCCACAGCACCAAACCCAGTGCTGATCTCTGTCTTTATCATGCTTGACTTCATTGGAGTAGCTAATGCAAATGATCTTCCTGGAACACATTGACTTCCAAGAACCTTCTTTTGGTTTTCCCCGCCATGTTTTTGGACACTTCATAGTTTACTTTGTTGGTTCCTCCTTACAGACTCTGAGAAATGTCAAAGCTTGGAGTGTCCTGAGACTCAGTACTCAGTTCTCTTTTCTCGCCTTCTTTATCCCCCAGGAACTTTCAGCCAGATTCACAACACACACACACACACACACACACACACACACACACACACACACTTTTCTTTTTCTTTTCTTTTTTATATATAACATAATTTTCTATTGATTCTTTGGGAATTTTACAACATGAACCCTAATCCCACACACCTTCCAGTCTCCTCCATATCTGCCCCTCACCCCTGCAGCATCCTCTCCCAAAAGAACCCCCCCAAACTAAAAACAACAACAACGAAAAAAGTCACCTCACTTCTCTGTCTTTCCCGTCTCTCCAACACCTCTTCATTAGTCCTAGTGGCATTGAGAACTGCAGCAGGCCATGCATTATACCCTTTTGTCCAATCTGTCCCACCTGCACATGTTCACTGCAATGAGTCATTGGTCTGGTTCAAGACATCTGGCCCCTGGCATACTATCATCACTGGACCCTCACTGAAACCTTTTTCAGATAGCCTGCTATTTCTTTGAGTCATGGAGGTCCTGTGGAGTGAGTCCCTTTGAGAGCTCCAGCAAGCTATAAATGGGGTAGACATTAGGGTGGGTCAACGTAAGGCCCATGATGTGGGTCTGGATGGTAGCTGAGCTGGTCAGTCCGGACCACTGGGACTGCCCCTTTCAGGCAAGGGACAGAGCCAGCTCTCCTAGGTCCATGTCATAGGGGCCAGCTCTTGCATGCAGGTAGCAAGGGGTGGGGCCTGCTTTCTCCTGAATACTGGGGTGTGTGTGCGTGGGGTGTGGACACAGCTCTTCCATGAGGGGTGGGACTAGTTCTCCTGTTGCATTGTTCAGCGAGGGGCAAGGCCAGATATCTCAGGGCTATTGAAGGATGGTACTAGCTCAGCATGGCCCTCATATTTCAATGGTCATGGTTCCTATGGCCCCTGTGGCAGCACAGGCCAAGGCCATCAACTGAGACCCTAGCTTCAGTAGGAACATGGACCCAGTCATGGCCTTCAGCAGCAGCTTGGCCCACATGTCACCATGGTCCCAGTGGCAGTACCTAGAATATAAAAAAGAAAAATGCACCAAGAATATGGGAATAAAAACTAACTAACAAATCAAACAAAAACCCCAAGAGTCAGCATGCATGAGTTTTTACAGTGGCTTAACTCTTTGGACAACTTGAACATTAAATAAAATAAGTATAGAAGCAGATTAGGGCCAGGGATGGCTCACATCCCTGTCAGAAGGCTGAGGAAGGAGAAGCCTGAGTTTGAGGCCAACCCAGGCTACATAGTGAGATCTTATTTCAAAATAAAAATGATGTGTTATTCCCCTCTGTATGCTATGGATACCATTGATTAATAAAGAAACTGTCTTGGGCCTGCACAGAGCAGAATAGAGGTAGGTGGGGAAACTAAACTGAATGCTGGGAGAAAGAAGGTGGAGTCAAGGAGAAGCCATGTAACCCCGCTGGAGACAGACACCAGAACTTTACCCAGTAAGCCACAGTCTTGTGGCCATACACAGATTAATGGAGATGGGTTAATTTAAGATGTGAGTTAGCCAGAAATACACTTAAGCTATTGGCCAAATAGTATTGAAAATAATATGGTGTGATTATTTTGGGGTTGAGCAGCTGGGAACAAACAAGCAGCCTACCTACTACAAATTGGTGCTCCAATGTGTGCTAGCTAAATCCACATAAAACCTAGGAGGGCTTGGAAAGGAATTCTAGACCCTAAAAAACAAAATTTAGCTGCATTTTTTTTTCAAATGGGCTCTACTTGCTGGAGGCATGCTGTGGCTCCTTTAAGAGAGGTCTTACAGATTCAGCGGTAACAGAAAAAATAGCTGTGTGGTTTTGAAACAGCGGCTTCCTGGCTGTGCTGCCAGTATGAACTCTGACAAGGTCTGGCTATGGAGCATTTCAATGGAGTCTGTGAGCAGAGTGCTACAACTTGCTTAATGGCAACACAGACCTGCTGCAACCCAACCCTAGATCTGGGGCAGAGAGAATGGCTCTCAGAAACAATGAACAGACTTCCACCATGTTGGGCTGGGCAGAACAAGCAGTCAGGGCCTTGTTTGCCTTAGCAATACTGTCACTTAGGATTTTAAGAAGCGCTTAGGATTTTAAGAACTGCTCCTGGATAGAAAATAATTACAGATATACAATAAAGGCAGATTTAGATAAAAAAAGACTTCTAAATGGGTCACAGTGTTGGATAAATGTATGTAGGCTTGGGAGAGAAAGAAAAAAGAATATAGACAGTTATAAAAAGAAGTAAATGGTTAAAAAAAGGTAAAGTCTTTAAAGAGACAGAGTACAGACAGCCATTGATTAAAGGAGTAAAGAAAAATAAGTCACATAAATATGGAATATACACAGAGTCTGGTTTACGTATATTATTGTGTTTTCTTTGAATTTTTTGACTTTGAAGGAGCTAAGTACAGAGAAACATTTCATTGTATGGGTTGCTAAGCTAATACAGCATATATACTTTAAAAATATCTTGTTTCCAAAATTTGGGTCTAAGGATTTGTTGCTTTGGAAAAGAGGTTCTTCTTTCATTTCCACAGAAAATGAGAACCTGTGGAATCCTTCCAGACTAATGTGGCTTGATAGACCAAGACCCCTAAAAGGTTGTTGTGAACACACCCCAAAAATTGCTTCACCAAACAAAAGCAGGAAGCAGTTTGGAAAGAACAACACCCATATTCCCAAAAATTGTTTATAAATGTTTGTTTACATTTAAAGGGGGATATGACATAAAGATGAATACTTTGCATTGGTATGGATCTTGGTTTATTGATACAAATTTAAGGTCAATTTTGTTACATATATTTCTGCTCTTGATTAAGGTATTGTGTTTGTGCAGTTCATTAAAAATGTAATGTATAATTAAGAAATATAGGTTAATAGATAATCATCTATAATAGTCAAGCTTGTAGTCATGTTAGATTTTCTAGATGCACAGAGATATACTTCAGATGGATAGTTAGTCTTCAGACCTATCAAAGACTAACAGAATATGACATTTAAAATGTTTTAAGATCTTAGGACTTTTCATGACAGTGAGACTCATCTGCTCCTGGCAGCACCAATCTACTTCAAAAGGATGATGGGCACCAAAGAGGCTACTTATAAAGTTTGCTAGCCATTTGGGCAAAAAACTGATCTTGCCTGGACTGCTTAATGTTATGCTGTATGAACTGGACATGTAGGACCCACAAAGAAATGAAGAATTTGCCTAAAGGTGAGATGGTCTTTTGGGGTTTCTGCTACATGAAAGAGTCTGCCAGACATTCTGCAGGACACAGAAGAAAGCAACTGATGGACTTTGCCATTCAAAGCAAAACAGATCTTCAAATTTCCTGCTTTGTAGAAAAGTCTGCTGGATACTATGGACCTGTAGGTTGAAGATGGATGTTCCAAGGATATAGAAGAACTTTGGGTGACTGTCTAGGCAGTGAGATGTCTCTGTCAATTCTAGAGTTTTGGAAGTTGCTTGCAATGCATTTTCTGTTTAGTTAGGTAATATATCCTTCTGGAGTCTTCGATGGAGTTGAAGAGTAGAATAGTTATAGTTTTCCTTAGTTACAATAAAAGATTAAATAGATACAAATATTGTAACTTTAATTCTTGATTGATTCCTGTTTTGTTATATGTAATTTTACTATGTTAAAGTTAAAACTTTCCTTTTCATTTAAACAGAAAAGGGAGATGATGTGGGATTCTCCTCTGTATGCTATGAATATCATCGGTTAATAAAGAAATTGTCTTGGGCCTGCACAGAGCAGAATAGAGGTAGGCGAGGAAAACTAAACTGAATGCTGGAAGAAAGAAGGTGAAGTCAAGGAGAAGCCATGTAACCCTGCTGGAGACAGACACTGGAACTTTACCCAGTAAGTCACAGCCTCATGGTGATACACAGATTAATGGAGATGGGTTAATTGAAGATATGAGTTAGCCAGAAATATGCTTAAGCTATTGGCCAAACAGTATTGCAANAATTAAGAAATATAGGTTAATAGATAATCATCTATAATAGTCAAGCTTGTAGTCATGTTAGATTTTCTAGATGCACAGAGATATACTTCAGATGGATAGTTAGTCTTCAGACCTATCAAAGACTAACAGAATATGACATTTAAAATGTTTTAAGATCTTAGGACTTTTCATGACAGTGAGACTCATCTGCTCCTGGCAGCACCAATCTACTTCAAAAGGATGATGGGCACCAAAGAGGCTACTTATAAAGTTTGCTAGCCATTTGGGCAAAAAACTGATCTTGCCTGGACTGCTTAATGTTATGCTGTATGAACTGGACATGTAGGACCCACAAAGAAATGAAGAATTTGCCTAAAGGTGAGATGGTCTTTTGGGGTTTCTGCTACATGAAAGAGTCTGCCAGACATTCTGCAGGACACAGAAGAAAGCAACTGATGGACTTTGCCATTCAAAGCAAAACAGATCTTCAAATTTCCTGCTTTGTAGAAAAGTCTGCTGGATACTATGGACCTGTAGGTTGAAGATGGATGTTCCAAGGATATAGAAGAACTTTGGGTGACTGTCTAGGCAGTGAGATGTCTCTGTCAATTCTAGAGTTTTGGAAGTTGCTTGCAATGCATTTTCTGTTTAGTTAGGTAATATATCCTTCTGGAGTCTTCGATGGAGTTGAAGAGTAGAATAGTTATAGTTTTCCTTAGTTACAATAAAAGATTAAATAGATACAAATATTGTAACTTTAATTCTTGATTGATTCCTGTTTTGTTATATGTAATTTTACTATGTTAAAGTTAAAACTTTCCTTTTCATTTAAACAGAAAAGGGAGATGATGTGGGATTCTCCTCTGTATGCTATGAATATCATCGGTTAATAAAGAAATTGTCTTGGGCCTGCACAGAGCAGAATAGAGGTAGGCGAGGAAAACTAAACTGAATGCTGGAAGAAAGAAGGTGAAGTCAAGGAGAAGCCATGTAACCCTGCTGGAGACAGACACTGGAACTTTACCCAGTAAGTCACAGCCTCATGGTGATACACAGATTAATGGAGATGGGTTAATTGAAGATATGAGTTAGCCAGAAATATGCTTAAGCTATTGGCCAAACAGTATTGCAAAGAGTATGGTTTCTATGTGATTATTTCAGGGCTGAGCAGCCGGGAACAAACAAGTGGCCTACCTACTACACAAGAAAAACCAAACAACAACAACAACAAAAACAGATTGGAAGCCATTAAGTAAAATAACAAATCATGAGTCAAAACAGACAAAAGTTAATAAAAGACTATGATATAAATTTGTGTTAAAGAATAATACATAGAGTTTCAAAGGGTTTTTTATATACAGAAAATATGACAAAGAGGGAAAAGAAAAACTTCAAAATGAAGGAGTTTGTAAGATATCATTTTCATCAAAGGGTTCAAATAAATATCAGCAAAACTGAAATGATTTTGAAGCTGTACACTACCCACCTGATAGGATAAGCATAAGGAGTGAGCACAGGATCTGCATATGCTATACCTAGCAGAAATTCTTGATCTGAATCTTAGTGAAACTTGCAGAAGTACAAATTGTGAGATGTATCTTAAGATAAAAGGCTTGTGAGTGTCCCAAGAGTCAAGGTAATGAAAATCAGAAACAGTGTAAGAAACTGTTTCTGGGTGAAGGAGAATAATGAGATGTAATGGCTGAAAGCAATACACAATTCCTAACTGAATCATTTATATATAAAGGGCACTATGACTTCAATAAAGTCCTGGGATTGCAGAATTGCATGGTGGTAATATATCAGTCTCTTTCTTTTTTCCTCTGTTTAGTTTTTTTTTTCCTTTGTGTTAAAAAATGATGCTGAAATGAGATCTCACTATATAGGGAGGGGCAAAACAGAGTATAGAAAAAAAAAGTCAACAGGATAAACCTCAAAAGGAGGGGTGGGAAGTATCATTTGAGGAGTAAAATATTCTCAGTAGAAAGTTGGAGAAATCTTTGCTTCTCCAGAGGAAGGGAGAGGTCTTGTTAGCAGGATGCTTGCCACTCAAGTGTGCAGAAGGGGTTAAGGGAACCACTCTACTGTTCCCTCCTGATCACAGGCTTCCTTGTGTAGGTAAGAGCATTACAGGTCTCTGAAGAAGACAAAAAGTCAACATTTCTGTGCTCCAGACTATTTTACCTCTGGCGCCACCAACTGCACTGACTGAATTCCTTTGTGGGGGAAAACAACCCTTGGAGTAGCGGTCCATCTTCAGACTGGTAGTTTTTGGTAGGCAGTTCAAGCAGATAGAAAGTTTTTCCCAAGCAGTCGTAACCGGACAGCTTTACCGCCCCACCTCTAATAACCAGAGTGTTCTCCGATATCGGGAGGCAAGGAGTGATACGATGCACATGAAGGAAAACTTAGGCTTCTTAGAAACTGGGGCATCAGATCCTTGATGGCCTTGTCTGCCTTGTCTAGGTATGTCTTTAGGTCTTGGTATGTTAAATACTAGGATCACCTTGATCTTTCATCGGTTCAGGAGGAGGAATGGACAGCTTCCAGCTAGACAGCATTGGGATGCTCCAAAGCCTCCAGACTCCTCAGTAGGGCCACCTTGGGAGTTGAATGGATGGAAGGCCGCCTTCTAGCTCTTCCACTGGGATGTCACACACCCTTGATGGTCACAAAATGGCTACTGTGTGTACCATGGGCACCTACACCAATTTCAGCCACTGGCTCTTTTTGAGGGGTGGCTCTTATCTGATCAGGGGACACCCTTACCCGAAGCCAAGAGCTGAGAGGGAGCTGGCTATCCCCACCCACAGCTGGTTCCTGGGGTGTGGCCATGTACCTGAACTTGGTCCCAGGTAGTTGGACTCTACTGGCCAGACATAGATTCAGACCAGGCTAGAGAAGCCCCTTCAAACACACCCTCACCAGATGGCCTGCTGCCAAAGATGCAGCTTGGAATCACGTGGAGTAGGGTGGGTGCCCCTTGATCCTTGCGTATCATTTCTACCCATGTGCAGAGGAGCAGTGCCCCTCTTCTACCCCCATCCTGCCTTTGGAAATGCTGAGAATGGCCTTGCCTTTCAAGTGCTGGATTTAAAGGCATGTATGCTAGGCAAGCACTTTACCAACTGAGGTAAATCTTCAGGCCTTAAAATTCTGGATTTTGATGTTGAGCACGTGCGTGTGTACGTGCATGCCTCTGTGGGTGTGTGTATTTGTTTATAAAAGGAAATGCCCTTCCTTACTTGTCAAATGAATACCAAGAGTCAACATTCTTATTATGTTATTGGGCCGACCTTGGTTACTGCTTTTTTTATTGTTTTTAAAATTGATTTATTTTTAATATTGGTGTGTATGTGTGCACTAAAGCACTACTAAGACTCACTGAGACATGAGAGGGCATCGAATTTCTGGAATGGAGTTACAAATGGTTGTGAGTAGCCATGTGGATGCTAGGAATTGAATCCAGGTCCTCTGGAAGAGCAGTCAGTGCTCTTAACTGCAGAGCCACCTCCCCAGCACTTGGTCATTACTCTTAAATATCTCAGGGAAAAATTTGTTTTTACAACTTTCCTGTAATCTTTAAGATTTATTTATTTATTTATTTTTCAAGATAGGGTTTCATTGTGTAGCCCTGCCTATCCTGAAACTCTGTAGACTAGGCTGTTGTTGAACTCAGAGAGCTGCCTGTCTCTGCCTTCTGGGATTGCAGGTGTGCACAACCACACCATTACTGTTTTAAGTTACCATGCTGTTTTATCCAGTCATTTAAACTAGCTTTCTAACTCAGGTCCTTGCTTCTAGCCTTGGTTCCACACTATTAAACCTTAATACTGCAGAAACATTGGTCTTTTCAAAGGGTATAACTATTACCTCTTAACCAAGAAGTACTTAGTAAATATGGTTCAATTCAACCAGTGTGACCAAATGAAATTATTCAGTAAGCTTTGACCAGGAGGAAAGGACAGGACTTTGAATAAATATCATTCAAAAGGAAGGATTTTGATGGGCAAAAAAAAAAGATGAGTCAAGGTTGAAATACATACATATATACACACATATATAATACATAATAAAAAGCAATAACCAAGGTCAGCCCAATGACATAATATATATACCTGTGCAAGTCATGTATGTATGTGTTCACATGAGTGTGTGTCCTCATTATAACAGATTATTGTTGTGGGGAAAGACACAGGTACACCATGGCCACTTTTAGCTCATCATTGGGCTTTCACAGAAAATACTATCTGCTGAGCCTTCTCGCCAGACCCTCCATCTTCTATTTTGAAAAAAGGCCTCTCACTGAACCTCAACTGTCTTGCTAGTTTGACTAGCCAATAACTTCAGGGATTTGCCTTTCTCTGCTTCTAGTACTGGGGTTGTAAATGAGCACCAGGGTGGTAGGTTTTGCATGTGGGTGCTGGGGATCTGAACTCACGTCTTTATGCAGCAAGCTCTTTAATCACTGAGCCATCTTCTGAGGCCCAAGGTTGTTATGTTTATTCTAATAGGAGGGGGAGTCAGAAGGGCATTATGGCAGGGGTATGAGTGTATGATATACCTGTATTCCTTTTCTCTGTTTAGATATTTTGAAGGAAACCAAAGCCTTTGGAGAAAGACATAAAGCATTCAAAAGTAACATGCATAAAATACTCAATGGGATTATTCCACAAATTAAAAGAGGTAGCCATATATCTAGAGGGACATCTGATTTTTAACAAAGAAAAAAATAGATTTTGTTTTGCGATGGAGACTTCAGAGTCTGTTAGAGGAAGGTTTCTTTAGCTGTAGGAATTTGAGGTTGAGTGGAAAAGAGGATGTAGGGATGAATTAAAGCAACATTTGATCACAGTACCTATGTTTGCTTTGTATATTAAACAATGCTGTTATTGTTTATGATAAGTTTGCTGTACTCTTGTTTCAAGAATAGGGTCTAATACAGATAATTTTTCTTTGAAATTGCGCCACTCTAGGTTAAACGTGTCTCTCTTAAGACTCTAGGTTAAACATGTCTCTCTTAAGTAAGCCTAGCTATTTGAACCTTAAAGCTTTAAGAAGTGTAACAGAAGGCTACATAGGAAGTGTTGACCTAAGCAGGCTGCAGAAGGTGTGATATTCGGAGTGAAATGCCAGACCACCAAGCAGAAATTCAAAACAAGTTTCCATCGTCTAGGTGCTTCTTAAAAACCACAAAGGTCACTCAGTGGAAACAGAGAGCATGTGTGGCAGATGTTCTTTAGGAGGGTCTGACTGTGCATTCCTTGGCCCCTCTCAGCAGGATGAGGAGCAGGCCCCTGCCCTTTCAGTTTAGGCTTTCTTAGTGAATCTTAGAGAACTATAGTTGTAAGGCTTCTCAAGAGAATTTTGAGGGTCAGAAAGTGAATGCCTAGCAGCCTGATACTTGCTCTGTAGACCAGGCTGGCCTTAAACTCATAAATATCCATCTGCCTTCCCAATGCTGGGATTAACGGTGTGCACCACCATCGCCTGGTTACCTTTATCTTATTGGGGAGGATCTACCCAACAGCCCCTTCTGTTGGTCAAGAAAATAGAATGCATAATGGATTTGATGGGCCAGATATAGGCTACACGGGAGGGAAAGCCAATATGGAGATCCTTTATATTTTTGCCCAAGAAAACTGCCTGGGATGTCAGTTAGGCTGAAAACAAAAACAAAAACAAGCAACAACAATAACAACAGAAAAAAAACAATAAAAACCAACAACAACATGGCATAGATGAAAGGCAAGCAAGCAAGCAAACAAACACTTCCTTCAGACAAAACAAAGAAAGCCATCATAGTAATACAGAAGTGGCAGCAAAAGAAATAAAATGTATGGCTCATATCACAGAAAACAAAGGAGTTGTACTTTTTAGTGTTCAAGCACTGAGAAACTCAAATGAACGCCCACAGAAAAGAGCCAGCATTAAGCACCTGCCAATCCCAGAGAACACAAAGCCATGTCAGTGCAGTCCAACCAATCAGGGCCTATCTGTACCAGGTTTTTTCTTTTGGGCCACCAACCAGCTCCCAAATCTTGACACAAAGACTTATTAATAGTTTTGGATGCTTGGCTTAGTGTAGGTACATTTCTGGCTAGCTCTTCTAACTTAAATTAATCTGTTTTTCTTTATCTACCCTTTGCCTCCGGGCTTATTACCTTTCTTACTTCTGTATATCTTCCACTGCTTCTCTATGTCTGACTGGTGGCTTTCTGGCTTCTTGCCCTGGCATGTCCCTCATTCTCTTCTCCTTCTCTAGTTCTTCTCTCAAGCCTAGATTTCTCCCCCTATTTATTCTCTCTCCTTGCTAGCCCTCCCTATCCTTTCTCTGCTTAGTTATTGGCTATTCAGCTCTTTATTAGACCAGTCAGGTGCCTTAGGCAGACAGGTGAAACAGATGCAACATATCTTTACACAATTAAACACACATCTTTACATATTAAACAAAGGCAGCATAAACAAAAGTAACACATCTTTACACAGTTAAAGTAATATTCCAGAGCATAAACAAATGTAACATGTCTTTGCCTGGTTAAAGCAGTATTCCATAACACTTATCTGCTCCCTTTTTCTTTTCTCTCCTTGAAGTCCAACCCTGAGTTTCTAACATCAGCCACTGAGAAGGGAAGAACTTGAGGAGGAAAGAAAAAGTGATGTGGGATTTCCCTCTGAATGCTGTGAATATGATTGGTTAATAAAGAAAGCTGGCTTGAGCCTACTACAGGGCGGAGGCAGGAAGGCGGAACAGAATGCTGGGAGAAAGAAGGGTGGAGTAAGATAAAAGCCATGCAGCTCCTGCCAGCAACAGACGCTAGACAGAACTTTGTCAGTAAGTCACTGCCATGTGGTGACACACAGATTAATGGAGATGGGTTAAATTTGTAGAAGTTAGCCATTAAGAAGCTAGAGCTGATGGGAGGTGGTGGTGCACGCCTTTAATCCCAGCACTTGGGAGGCAGAGGCAGGTGGAT
>LOEQ01005863.1:137405-147495 GCA_001685075.1 Bramus lutescens | reverse complement strand
GAGAGAGAGAGAGAGAGAGAATGAATAGAATTTAGTGTGTGAAGACAAGACTGTTACATACACAAGCTGTGTGAACAAGAGGTAAAGGGATGGTGTGTTTATATAGCTATGTGTTCTCAAAGTGTGGAAGTAAGGGCCATCTTTCTGCATCAGAGCACATGGGGAAATGAGTGGCTATCTCACTGAAGACCCTTATGAGAGCTTTTATATATTGCTGCATATACGGAGAGTCAGGCAAGAATAAAATAACTTTACCTTACACACCTCATAGTTAGTAACACTCTCTGACCCTCACACCTACTACTTCTCCTCGCAATAAGGATACCGAGGCAAAACAGTTATAAAAGGGGAAATGGGGGAGTCAAAACCATTGCTTCACTTTCCTGTAACTGCCAGTGGGAATTTGACAGGGCTTCGAGCCACTGTTCTCTGGGCTCAGCCCACAGTCTTCAGATCCCAGGGCCCAGGAAAGCTGTGGAGTTCTACTGTGGGCAAAAGTCTCCATCTGAGCAACTAGGTCGGGCTCCATTCTGCCCCACTTCCTACACTTGACAACCCTTTCACAGCAAGCACTTATTTTTTTAATTATGCATTTATTTTTATTTTATGTGTATGAGAGTTTCCCCACATGTATGTATGTGCACCAAGTACATGTCTGGTGCCTGAGGAGGTCAGAAAAGGGCATCTGCTCCCCTGAAACTAGAGTTACCAGTGGTGGTGAGCCACTATGTGGGTTCTGGGAATGGAACCCACATCCTCTTGCAAGAGTAGTAAGTCCTTAACCACTGAGCCATCTCTCCAGCCCACACGCCATGTTTTTCCTTGTAGTAATTGCAGTTATCATGCATCCTAGGATACAAGCCAGCAACTGCCAGTGTCATCTGCTTTCTCTAGAGTCCCAGAGTCCTGGTGAGTTTCACCCCAACTGTTATGAACTTGGTCTCTTATCAGACTCTTTCCTTTCTTTGCATTTCCTCTGGAAAGTCAAAAACCTGAAAATCCACAGCCTTTATTGGACCACTTATAAATTCTTTCCACTAAAGAAATAAAATCTTCATGGTCTCGATATGACATCAACCCCAGACAAACTCCTAACCTTTTGAATAAGCATTTTAATTCTCAAAATATTTCTCAGGCCCTTTAACTCTTCACTCTTTAGGCTACTCTTCACTCTTTCCTAAAATACTCAGTAAAACTCAGTTTTTCAGTAAGCCCCATCACATCTCCAAGCCGTTTTTCCAAGGAAAAAAAAACAAAAAAGATTAAGAGATATGAACTCAGAAAGGGATGTCTGAAAATCTGCACCTCTGAGTCAGAGCTGGGACCTCAGCAATCTTGGAATCCATAGTCCAAAAGCCAGGGCCCCGGAAATGCTAGTGCCCAGGAAGGAAGTTTATAAAACAACACACTGGCTACCTTTCTGCTATGGGCATCTGGACTCTCTGTACTGTCTCACATCACTGAAACCCTGGAGACAGATCTGGCAGAGTCAGCTGATAGAGATCTATGCCTCCTTGCTTCACCTGAACCCTCCTCAATGCCTCCTGCTAACATCCCTTGTGCCCCCAGACAAGGTGCCCAGAACATACCTTCTGCCTTCTCATCATCTTCCTGGGACTCTTGAGTTTCCAGATGTTTCCTCTTTCGTCGTCGTTTCATAGTATCAGCCAAAACAGTCCCTTGAAGGATACTTAACGTCTGATTTTACCTTTGCCCTACAGCTTGACTGCCCTTTTTGACCTTCAGAAAATCTGCTAATACAAATTTAAAAGTAAGTTTATACAAATTAAAAAATAATCAACTCTCTTAACTTACTGAAGAACTCAGATCGCTTAATCGAACCGCAGCCCTGTCCAGTGTTCACTGTACAGCACGGTGGTTGTTAAGGTCAGAGGCTTGTTAGAGGATTCTCAATGATGACATCAGAGCATTCTATGGACCTCAGTCTAACATTCTCTGCAGCTTCAGAAACCCTCTTTATAAGAACAATTCCTTTTCCCCAATGGAATCTCTCGAAGGAATTCAACTCTCATCTCTCAATTGTGGCAGAATATTTTTAGATGTTAACATGTTTCTATTTCATTTTTTTCTTTTATCTGGTTATTTCACCCTTTCATTTCTGCTCTTAAGCAGGAAGCAGGCTTTGTATTGTTCATTTCTCAGCGCAGAGGTATTGTCAGGGCTGAAATTGTCGATAAATTGTGTCTAGAACCCCAAACTTTGCAGAAAGCAGAATACTGGACCAGAAATATAGGATAGGCAGAACTTTTTTAGATTCATTTTCTTCTTATTTACTAAAGGTATGGAAAACAATTATACCAGAGATACATGTAAACTGTGGGAAAGAGAGGCCTTGACATATAGCTAGCGAGATAGATACAAAAAATTCCAAAAGCAGACTATTGTGTTGTTCAAATAAGAGAACATGCCAACCTGTCCTACTTAAAGGACAAGAGCAATAGCATTTCTTGAAAACCATTTCTTGCAATGCCATTTCTTGCAAACAAGCTAGACTTTCTCCAGGAGTAAGACGACAAGACTACTCCTGTATCTAACAATCACCAAATGGAGCCACTCTAAATCGACCCTTAGGGAGCTGCCATGGGAACATGTGGGTGCACTGTGGACTGAGGAGCCTAGATACAAGGCAGAACTAGTAGGATCACTACCCATCCTCAAAATCAGACTATGTATAAGTTTTAAGGAATCACAAAGTGATTTTTGTTCTGGAGAATATAGTTTGATATAGTTGTGAGACTAATTCTCTGCCACGAAGAGCGAGAATGGCAAGGCTAAGATGTATGAGGGGAAACCCACCGAGAAAGTGCTTGATAATGTGACTCAGAGCAAGATATGTCTGTACCATGTGGCACTAGTTTTCCTTCCAATGACAAACATGATGCCACAATCTATGGGGAACTGGCTCTTAGACTTCCTGCAAATTAGAATATATACAAATGCTCAGGACTCTCAAATAAAATGATGGCAAATGTCCGTGTTGTACACAACCTCCTGCAGTCTTCTCTAGACAACTTATAATACACAGTGTGCTGCTAATAAGGTGGAGAGAGGTGTTAGGACAAGCAAAAGTTGTTCATGGGTACATGTTCAGAATTGACAATCCATCTCTAGGAGCCCAGAAGTATAGAGATTGAGTTGGACTTCTGTATGATATAAAGGGACAGGTGACCACCAAAAACAATACCACTGCTCAAATAATATATCAGTTATAAAATTAATAAATAATGTGCAAGACTGAAAAGTTGTGAAACATAAAACAATGGCTCAGCATAGTAAATTGCCATTCCCTGCAAATTAATATACAGATGTAACATAATTCCTGTCACAATCCCAGAATAATGTTTGTAGTTAAAGACTTTTTTAATATATCTAAAGGCAAATGAACTAGGGTAAGTAAAACAATTTTGAAAAGGAATAAAAATTACCCTATTTTATGGCATTATTCTCTACAATAATCAAGATTGTGTGATATTGGTCAAGATATGGACACATAAACCAATTGAACAGAATATAAATTGTACAGAGAAACATCTGCAAATATACCAGGTGATTTTTCATAAAACTGAAAAGAAATTCAACAGGAAAAAGATAGCCATTTCAATAAATGGTGCTAAAGCAATCGAATATCCATAAAAAAAAGAAATCAACAGCCATCTAAACTTCACACTTTATACAAAAGTTAACTCTGTGGACTGGTAGAATTGGATAAAAACAGTAGAGATCATGAACTTGGAATAAAATGACCCAACTTTTAAAGAAAATCAGAAAGCTATCTTTAGAATCTGAGACATCAGTAACATGAAAGGGTGTGTGCTTCAAAGTAAATTTCCTTAAACCTAAAACTAAAAGCATAAACTATATAGTAAAAAGATAGACAAATTAGACTATATCAAAATTGAAATCACTTGTTAGGAAAAAGTTCCATTAATGATATAAAAAGATATCTATAGACTCTAATAAAGTATTTGTAAACTATGTATGCAGTAAAGGGTTAATATCTATAATATAATGTTAAAAGTTTCAAAGCCAAGCACTTCACTAATCGAGTGAGAAAATGGACAAAAGACATGAAGAAATGAATAACTGGGGATTAGAAGCACATAGCATATAATCATATGACATGTCATTCAATACCATTGGCCATTAGGAAAATACACATTTCAAACATGGTAAGATATCACTAAGAAACTATCAAAACAACCAAAAGACACTTCAGTAGTAATGGCATGTTCTAACAGGAGTGTGGAGGAGCTGGGTTTGCTGTACACTGCTGGTAAGAGTACCAATACCTACAGAAGATGTGTTAATCTGAATGTAATTAGCCCCGTAAGATGATACGGACTGGCACTATTAGGATATGTAGCCTTGTTGTTGGAGGAAGTGTGTCACTGTAGAGGTAGGCTTTGAGGTCACATATATGCTAAAACCACACCCACTGAGACAGTTCATTTTCTGTTGCCTGCCACTCAAGATGTAGGACTCTCAGCTCAAGAACCACAGCCTGCATGCCGCCATGTCCCCCGGTGATGATAATCGAGTCCACCTTTGAAACTGTAATCCACCCCATTAAATGTTTTCATTTATAAGAGTTGCTGTGGTCATGATGTCTCTTTACAGCTATAGAAACTGTAACTAAGACAGAAGAGAATAATCATTTTAAAGACTAATGTAACTACAAAGTAACCCAGTAATTACCTTCTTGGGAGTTTATCCCAATGAAAGAAAAACCCTATATACACACAAAAACAATCTTATTTTAAAATGTTTAAAACTGATAGGTTGGTATGGTAATTTTTGTTTTATTTTTAATTGTTTTTCTGGAACTATGTATTTTTCTCTGCTTCCCTTCCTTCCTCTCCACTCCTCTTCTCTCCTCTTCTACCCTCTCCCATGAACCCTTCCATCCTAATTTACTCTTGTCTTTTTCTACTTCCCATGTAGCTTAGATCCACGTATGTCCCTCTTAGGGTCCTCTTTGTTATCTAGGTTCTCTGGGATTGTGATTTGNTCCTGTTGTATGTTCACTGGGTTCTGGTGTTATCATGTTGGTTTTCAAATTGTTGGAGGAATTCTTGCATTGGCGTCTGCCCATCTCTTCTTTCAAATGCTCTTAGATGGATCTTCTGGTACAAGATCAGGGCCACTTGCTGGCCAGGGACCTTGCAGACAAAAGGACTAGCTTGCTGCGTACAGCCTTAGTGAAACAAAGGAATTCCCGTCCAAATTCCCAGCCCTAAAACAGGCTCAGCTGGGGGATCTTATGACCCCTGGGAAGTGAAGGCATGTCTGGGAAGTGAAGGCATGTCTGGGAGCAAGCTGGGATGGGTTAGGAAGAGAAAGGCAGTAGCCGAGGAAAGAAGCCCCTACAGAGTGACCAGAAAGTTTAGGGGGTTGAGGAGTGTCTTTGCTCCCTTTCTGGGGCTTCTGTAGGCTGGTCAGGAACACACTCACCCCTCCAATGGATCTTCTGGTCCAGGATCAGGGCCACTTGCTGGCCAGGGACCTCTCCAATGGATCTTCTGGTACAGGATCAGTGCCACTTTCTGGCCCCATAAAATCATTTTCATTGTTACTCCTAACTGAAATTTTGCTACTCTTATAAATTCTAATGTAAATATCTGATAATGTCGGATATCTGATATGTGACCCAAATGGGTCCTGACCCACATGTTGAAAACCCCTGGGCTAAGATGAGGGTAAAAAGTTGAGTCACTATACAGAATTACTTCCGGACAACAAATAGGGAAAAAGTCTTCTTCTTGACAGAGAAATGTTAGCATAATGTTTCTCCCAAGACCTATGTATATTGTTCGGCATATGGAACAAATTCACGTCAAAAGATGTATCTTTCTGTTTTATCTACTTAAATTTAAGAACTATCATTTTATTTATTCTTACTATAAAACAGAAGATACTATACTTTAATCCTATGTAGTTCAAAATAAGAAAACTGATTATTCCTAGGACATATTCAGGTGGTCAAATACACAAAAAGAATAAAATAAGGTAGTTTTTATATTGCCAGTTGTTTTAAAATCTAAAAGGATAGAAAATGAGTAGTATATACAGCACATTGGCATATCATTTACAGAAACCTTTGTACATGTTACAAAGAACAATAAATGCTGGTGTATCTCATGTTCAGAACAAGCTTGCAACTTAAGGAGAATACAATATGGCTAACTCACTAATTCCCAACCAGATGAGGATAGCCACTAACTAAAGATCTTATAATTAGCAAAAAGCAGAGACAAGACAGGTCCACTGTTAACTGTTCTACACCCTGTGCTAGCAAAGAGCATTCTCAGTAATATCCTCAATTCCTACTCTTTAGTTAACCTTTCTGCAGCACCTCACATTTGCTTTTCTTCACCCTAAGCCAATAGATTTCAAGTGGGGTGATTTGGAACACCAGCCAGCAATGTCTGGTGACACTGTCTGTGTTGATCACCTGTCTTAGTTAGGGTTACTGCTGCTCTGATAAACACCATGACCAAAGAAACTTGGGGAGGAGAGGGTTTATTCAGCTTATGCGTCCAGATCACAGTCCATCATCTCAAGCAAGGAACAGACCTACAGGCAGGAGCTGAGGCAGAAGACAGAAAAGGGTGCTGCCTTCTGGCTTGCTCCTCATGGCTGGCTCAGCCTGCTATCTTAGAGAACCCAGGACCACCAGCTCAGGGATGGCACCATCCATAATGGGCTAGGCCCTCCCCCATCAATCACTAATTAAGAAAATGTGCTACAGCCTGCAGCTGGATCTTATGGAGTAGTTTTCTCAACTGAGGCTTCCTCCTCTCTGATGACTCCAGCTTGTGTCAAGCTGACAAGAAACAACCAATACATCACTTCTCTCAGTCACAGAGCCTTACCTGCAAACAGTGCCTGGAAATGAGCTGCTGTGGAGGCCAAGGTTTTTCTACATCACCATCAAGCAGATCTGGCAGCCCCTTTAATACTAACCAACATTTTTCTCACACAAAGAAAGACGGTAAGCTGCCCTCTGTTGTGAACAAGGACTTGATCACATGGAGTTGTGGGCAGTGCACACTGCAGACATAGAGCCTGCAGCAGCTCTGCTTCCTGTTTCCCTCACAAGGTTCAGTGCTTTGATGACTACTGCCAGCTGTTAAGACAGAAGGAGCCCCAGGGCAAATAATGGAGTTACTGTAGCGTGTGCTAGAAAGATCCTGTTAGGACACTTCTGTTTTCACTCCAATTCCTTGCACAATAATCAGTCTTCTTATCTATAATTTAGCCTCTTGAGCAATTCATCCATCAGGTGGAAATGCCTCAGGCACATAAGCCATGTCTATGACTCCAGATATATCTCAGACTGTAAACTGATAAACTGCCACTGCAGTTAATAATAAATCAGTTGCTTCTGAGCTTGGCTATTGTGAATGTTGTTAGTACACGAAAATAAATAGAGATAATGTAAGATATAGATAAGTTTAATTAATCAGAGTATTTCTGCCCACATCCAGGATACATTGTAGAAGAAGGAATGAAATTTCCAAAGCTACAGATCTATACAAGCAGCACCATTCCATTTTACTCTGGGAGAAACAAGCGGAATATGTGTCCATATAGCACACCTTAGCAGGACAAGCACCAAAGACTGTTAGGAAGAGCACCCAAAACTGTTGATAGTTGACATCACAGAGATAAAACTGGGTGCTGGATGGCAAGAAATAAATTTAAGCTCTTGCTTTAGGCATCTTAAAAATGACTGTTAGCCCTGGCCAGGGTGCAGAGCCTGGACCCACACTGCTGGTGGTTCGGTAGGATGCTGCAGTCACCGTAAAAAGAACTCAGCAGCTCCTCAGATGGCAGGTGTGACAGGCAGATCATATAATGCAGGCTCGTAGAAGGCTGGGCCAGAAGCACTACCATGAATTATATACTAGAAGCTAGCCTGAGCTACAAAGTAAGATCCTGTCTCAATAAAACAGCAAAACAAAGGTTAACCAGTTACCATATAATACAAAATACTGCTACTGGGTAGAGAGCCAGGAGAACTGACAAGTATTTAAACACAAACACACAAATGTCCTTAGCGTTATTTACTATAGCCAAAAAGTAGAAACACTACATAGCACAATGGATAAGTTGAATGTATATATTTAACCAATGGAACATTATTCAGCTATAAGACTGAAGTTCTGATAACACAGATGACCCCTGAACACATTATTCTAGGAAACTAGTCTTCGTAAGGCTATACAGTACTAGCCTGGGCTTTGTAGCTGGACCCTAGCTCCACAGAATAAAAACCAAACAAACCAAATACTCGTATAAGAAAGTCAGGCTTGATGACTCACTTATAATTTTACCTTTTGAAGAAAGGTAAAACATAAAGATCAGAAGTTCAAGACCTGCCTGAGCTACAGAATGAGTTCACAGCCAGAAACTCAGTGTGAGCTACCTCAAAATCAAAAAGTAAAAAGACACCAGACCTTTATCTTGGGACTTGGGAGGCAGAAACAGGCAGATCTTGGAGTTCGAGACCACCGTAGTCTACAAGCACATTCCAGGACAGCCTTAGGTTCAATCTCTAGTAATGCAAAAATTAAGCAAATTTTTAAAGTAAGTAAGTAAATAAATAAAATGACTTTTAAAAGACTGGGTATTTTCCTATAGAGTTTTCCTAAAATAAACAAGAAGCTTCTAAAATATATTCTCACAAATATACTTCCTAGGTTCTGGTTGTAAAGAAACAGCGGGAGAGTGTTTCTGAAGAATCAGAATACCGAAAATCCTCAGATCCATGCATCACTAAAAGGATCAAACAGAACCAGAGAATGAATTGCTCTGTGATCTATTTTAATAGATAGTAACATAATCTATTTTCCATGAGAGGACTTAGATTATTCATCTATATATAATTAATTGCCTTATTTGCTAAAAAGACCACCATTAACAAAAGTATAACCAAGCAATGGATTAGTAAGCCCCTATAAGAAATAAGGAGGTACTTGACACACTGGAAACAGCAGTTTTGCTATTCAACCTAATTCTCCCAAGAGCAAGGGACTCCCAGGTGTCATCTAATTCTTGACTGTGGAGAGTCACTGTAAATACCTTATATACAATAATATTTTATGAAAAATACAATTATAGAAGTCTGGAGAGATGGCTTAGTGCAGAAAGCGGTCACTGAGCAAACACAAGGACCAGTGTTCAGCTCTCCAGTACCCTCATAAAAGCTGGGTAGGCTTATCAGCCACCTATAATCCCAGGGCTTAGGAGAAACAGAAGGGATTCCCTAGGGCAAGTGGTTGGTATTCTAGCAGAATCTGAAAGTTCAGGGAGAATCCCTGCCTCTATGACTAAAGGACGTCCAAGGAAGACACCAACATCAACCTCTGGCCTCTACATGCACATGCACAGACACATGTACAATGCATAAGTATACATGCAAGCCATATAAAGAAGTGCAGCTGCAACTGCTTTTCATGCCATGATTATTTGGTAAGATGATTATCTATTAGCTTAATAGTTATCTTTATTTTTAAAACTATGAAAATAAGAGGCATAAATCAGAACTCTGAAAAGGTATTAAGTATATTTCCTTTATCAGTTACATTGTCATATAAAATTGCTGAGTTCCATGGCTGGAATGATGGCTTAGCACTTAAGAGTACTTGAGGCCCTTGCAGAGGACCTAGGTTCAGTTCCCAGCACCTACATAGTGGCCTACAATTGCCTGCAGTTCCAGCTCCAGAGGTTCCAAACGGTCTCTTCTGGCCTCTGAGGGAACTAGGAAAACATGTGAAACATATGCATAGATGTAGGCAAACACTCATACACACAAATTAAAAATGATGCTTTTTGAAAAAAATTGCTGAGGACTGGAGTGACTGTACGGTTGGTAAGAACACTGACATCTGAGGACTGGAGTGACTGTACGGTCGGTAAGAACACTGACATCTGAGGACTGGAGTGACTGTACCATTGGTAAGAACACTGACATCTGAGGACTGGAGTGACTGTACCGTCGGTAAGAACACTAACATCTGAGGACTGGAGTGACTGTACCGTCGGTAAGAACACTGACATCTGAGGA
>LOEQ01005863.1:104773-121036 GCA_001685075.1 Bramus lutescens | reverse complement strand
TTTCAGCCTGACATGCTCAGCTATCCGAAGGCTGTAGCATCCACAGGCGCCTGTTTATTCAATAAACCACCTCTTGCTCTTGCATCCAGAGTGCTGAGCCTTGTTCTTGGGGAAGGGGATCCGGGGGTCTTTCAGGAGTAAGAAAAAAAACTGCATTAACATGATACAGGGAAATGAACAAACCAACTGAAGGTTGCAGGCTTAGTCTACAGTTAAACATTCTGTTGCTAGAACAAAGCAAGTCACCAAGTCACGCCCACACCCTAGACCAAAACATTCTGCAGACAAACCACTCCCTGGGTGGAATCCCAAGTTATCTCCTTAAGGGAACAGGAACTTAGCTAGGCAGGAACTTATCTACTTCTCTATTCCTGGAGTACAAGGTCTGGCTATTAGCCACACCTGTTGACAATAATCTTGAGCGAGCGGAACTCTCTGCTCCAGGTCTAGGTGCAACCTTTGTTAGGGAAGAAGCACAATAACCTTGAAGGAACTAGAGGTAAATTCCAACTCTCTGACCTTTGGTCACTGTGGAAACAGGCTCATATTTTCGGGCCTCCATAACTGGTGTACCAGTCAAAGCCACCAGGGCTGTCTAGTGTAAATTACAAAAGCAATTTTGCATATATTCTATCATTTAAAACATGTTTCTTTTCTGAGCTGAATTAATTCAATAATGAACAATATCCTTTCTGTAACATGTGAACCACACACAAAAACCTTGTCATTAAATTAAAAGGAAAGAAATCTTTCTAAAATAGATCATCTAACTGGGATGCTCCACTGCATTTTTGTAAGATGCCTGACATGCTCCAACTTAGCCCAGGTGATAGTAAGGGTGGAGGCCACGAGGCACACCTCTTAATGGAGGTGGCAGGCTTGCCCTCCAGTCAAATAATTTTGAGCCTGTTTTTGCAGTGAGTTACGGCATTAGGAACTTCAAGTTTAAGTTGAACTAAATCTAAAATTTACTGGAGCATGCCTGATATTCAAGCTTGAAGGTCTCATATATTTCTATGCAAGTAAGTCACGATTTTAAACAACGCCATCTTTTTGAAGGGTGTTCTAAGGAGAATTTTAGAAGTGTTATGGTTCTGAAAATCTTCATTCAGCTTTGTAAACAGTCTAGAAAGCAGAAATCCATGCCAGCTGACAAGGTAACAGCTAACCTCCATCACTAAAGGGAGGACAGTTAGGACAAAACTAATAAAGAAAAAACAAATTTTCTTTTCTTTTCTTTTCTTTTCTTTTCTTTTCTTTTCTTTCTTTCTTTCTNTTTTTTTTTTTTTTTTTTTTTTTTTTTTTTTTTTTTTTTTTTTTTTTTGGTTTTGTTTTCAAGACAAGGTTTCTCTGTAGCTTTGGTGCTTGTCCTGGAACTAGGTCTTGTAGACCAGGCTGGTCTCGAACTCACAGAAATCTGCCTGCCTAGTCTCCCGAGTACTGGGATTAAAGGCGTGCACCACCACTGCCCAGCTCAAAACAAATTTTCTAAGAGGAAAACTAGAATTGAGTAAAATAGTCTGTTAAAGAGGTAAATTAAGATATACTTTTAATTACTATGAATGTGATTTTAGGAGGTTTATGGATAGAAAAATGGGCCTGATCTATAAATAAGAATGTTCACACATTTTAAAAAATTGTAATGGAAAGCTCATAAAATAAAATTGAAACTGTACATTTGATTCCAAAAATAAATTATAATTATTGGTAGTAGTGATACATAAGTACACAGATAACTATAATTATACTTTTTATCAAAAGCAAGTAAAATTTTTTCAGACAAATGGTATTTTTAAGTGTATCAGCAAGGCTAAGACATTTATTTGTCCCTTTTTTTCTAGTCAATATGTGTTAATTATGATGTCCTGATTATGTTCTAAATTTAGGCCTATTGAGCACAGGGCTGTCCAATAGAACTTGTTGCCGTGGAAATGGACTATCTCTGCATCCTTGACTGCCAACAACTTAAACTGGGGAGAGCTATAACTGAGGAATGGAAATTTAACTTTATTTAAAAATAGCCACATATGACTAGTGTCTACCACATATAGCCTAAGAGGGTCAGCATGCAAGACTAACTCTCTGGTTAAATTAGGTTTCACTCTTACTTGCTTGTTCATTTCCATAAGCATGGTATTCATAAACGTTTTTAAGAATACTATACTGAACATGTTTTTGTCTTATTGTGTTATTGTCATTTAAAAACTATGCCAGTGGATATATAATATTACACCAAGGTAAACCCAAGTAAAAAGCACTGCCTGCAAGGAGTCTTATTAGTGTTTGCAGTATGTCAGCAGGACCACACTGGGTAATGAGGCAGCTTGGTGGCCCAGGTCAAGCTGTCAAATGTTCACTCTAGAATGACTAAAATCCAAACTATGAAATATCCACTCCTGAGAAGTTTTTCCATTATCTATCAAAACACAAGAATACCAACTATTACGAAGCTTTCAGCTGCATTGGCTAAGCACTGCGAAAGCTTGTCAAACCATTTTACCTGACAGAGGTATTTGTTCTTCCATTTGCTCAGCACACACCGACTGCTTTGCATCAGCTCCTGAAGGACAACAGAAGAGAGTGCAGTTGGCTACAGACTTTGTCTTCATCAGTTAAAGTGCTTCTGATTTCAAGAAAGAGAAAAAGGGAAGGTGACCAACAAGCCACACAAAGAGGCAACTGTGTGGGAAGCTCTCTCTGGACAAAAGCAAAGCCATCATCACCAGGAGAGCTGGTCCTTTATGAAAATTAAATCTGTTGAAAGATGATCTAAAGCAAATTTGTTTGTTCCCATTTTTGAAACCTTTTGAAAGATACCTCCAACTCTTTCAGTGAGTCTCGAAGTTTTTCTGGGCGTCTGTTTTTGAGTGTCCAAGGATAATCTCGTGCTGGCAAATAAAACATGTATAACAGTTAGTTAAACATGATTTAAATAAGGATCCTCTGCTTAGCAGTGTGCCTTAGAGGATTAGAATAAGACACCCCGTAATTGAGAGGAAGTGGACTTCATCTCTATCGCTAAATGACAGTCTTTTTAAAGGCTTTGTTACAGAAACAGATTTTTACCACAAACTAATCTCCCTGGTTATAATTTTGTGATGACAACCAACAAGACTCAGAGAACCCTTTACAAGTTTTGGTAAGCCAGGGGATCTAGCAATAGTTAGTAGTAAACGGCCTGCTCTTTATAATTTAAGTAACTTTTTCATGAAAACAGTCAAGGTTCAACCCAAAAGAAATTCCAACTTCTCCAACTGGCCAACTCAGCCCTGAAATTTCTCATTAACAAGTTAAATGTGGTAAGAAAAGAAAGAGAACATAAAAGTAATATGAGGGAAATTATTTTAACATGACCAAAGCACTGTATACTCCAGCTCAAGAAAAAAGAGGGAATCTAAGTTTTAACAACAAGGCATTAGGAATGTTCTCTGAAATAATTCTCTCAAATGTAAACACCAACTAAGCCACAAACTCTTTAATCTCTAATGGTGTCCTACTAAGAGATATGTTTGCGCAATGGTGGCACAGAGCTTGTGGGAGTAACCAACCAATATCTAATTTGACTCAAAGCCTTAAGGTCCTCCATTTGACTTAATGGAACCCATTCCTGATACTGTTTCGATGACCAAGAACCTGAGACTAGATATCCCAGGGACCTAGGGACAGCTAAATACTACTGTTTTTTGAAAACATAAAAATAAAAAAGAATCTAAAGCACTCCTATTGACATTCTGCTATACTCATAAGTATCCTGTTCAGTCATCATAAGAGAAGCTTCTTCCTGAAGCCAATGGGAACAGATGCAGAGACCCATACGCGAGACAGTATATGAGTGAGAGACCTAGGAACACTCAGCCCTAAATAAGGCTGGCTCCATCAAATCACTAGTGCCTCAGGGCTCAGGGATACCAGCAGAAGAGGAGGTGGAAAATGTCTAAGACAAGGGGATGGAGGACACTAAGAGAACAAAGCTCCTAAATCAACATGAGCAAAGCTCATAGGAACTTGCAGAAACTGATGATCCACACACATAAGGCCTGCACGGGTCTGTGCCAGGTCCTCAGAGTGCATATAAGGCTTCTAGTTTAGTGTTTTACGGGATTCCTGAGTGTGTGAATGGATGGGTCTGGGGCTTTTCCTTCTGTTTGTTTGTCTTCTCCAATTCCGTTGTGTTAGCTTTTGCTTCATCTTACATCATTTTATTTTGTTAGAAGCCTGTTTGTTTCTAGTGAGAGACAGAGAGAGTGGATTCAGATGGGAGGAGAGGTGGAGAGGAACTGGCAGAACAGAGGGAGGAAAAACTATATGAGAAAAAAATCTATTTTTAATAAAAGGAAAAAATAATTCTAAAATCCATACCACAATTAAGTAACTATACACCTTTAATTCGTTTTAAATAATTTCAACTGAAAGGTTATATAGCAGAGGTACAAAGGTAGTCTAAAACTATATCTGTTTTAAAAATTAATAAAATTGGGGCAGGGGTCTAACTCAGTGATAAGGTACTTGCCCAGTATGTGTGAAGCCCTGGGTTCCATCTCCAGCACCCACCACATACACATGGTAAAAGAATAATACTAATAACATGTTAAACTCACTGGGAAATGAACTCATCTTTAGAGTGTCATAATTAATAATTCTAAAAATGAACTGTGTATGTGAATATATATGTCATGTGTGCATATACAAATAATATGTAGCATATATAGATATTTAAATTTAAAAGCAGAAATTGCTATGTATCTTATGTTAATTTGGCTCAATAAACGTAATTTTGATGTGTAGAACATATGTACAAATTTTAAGATATGTGTTGCAGATACTAATGCAGTATTCTAAAAATTAAATGTCAGTCCAATCACTTAAATAAGGAAAAAAGGAAAGTCTTTCAGCTCTAGCTATATTACAAATAAAACTTTAAATTACACTAGCTTTAACCCACAAAAACCATGTCAGCCTGTAGTTATACTACACATACATATTTATATCTTTCAGACTAACAACTAAATAAAACACGGATAGAACAATCTCACTTTATTAAAATAACGTAACAGGGTTGGCAAGATGGCACAGAAGGTACAAGGACCCACTGCAAAGGCTGAAAACTGGAGTTCAGTTCTTGAAGTCAACATGGTGGAAGGAGAGAACCGATTCCCCCTGACTTCCACACACATGCTGTGTACACACACACACACACACACACACACACACACAATTTTAAAAATAAGTAATAAAATATGTTAACAATTTAGGTAAAACATAAATAACTAGATGTTATCAGAATTTAAGCATGATTTACAATCATTTTCTCACACAAAAATACAAAAATGAGGTGACATAATAAATTTTACCATAGAACTTACATGATTGCTATATCAAGTCATCATGTTGTATGCCTTGAACATTTATATATTTGTTAGCCAATTAAACATTTTAAATAAATTATTTTATTTAAAAATATTAAATAAAAATACACTTAATTTTAAGTTTTTATTTGCGTAAGCACATATCTTACCAAAATTGTACACAGTAAAGATTTTAATGATTTAAATTAGGAAAGTCTAGCAAATACAATTATTATTCATGAGTTAATAACAATAAACAATAGGAATTAGTAATTATAAGAAATGTGGACAGAATAGCATTTACAGTTTGTGCAGGAAACAGTTAATTTGTAACACAACACTGTTTTGTAATAATTTCAAAAATATCTAAGGTGAACTTACATTCTGCCAGCCTTTGTTTTTCTTCTAAGTTACCATGCTCTGTTGCTGACACTGGCAAAGGAGAGATGAAAAAGAGAACAGTGGAATTTGTTCTTATTAGAGTATCTTATATTTTTAGTAGGCACATACAAAAGATTGCGGCAGACACTGAGATTAGAACATGATGCTAAGCTTTTAAAAGGACAGTTGAGAGAGAATGTCACAATGTGTGCTTGTATGTCACAGGAGCCATTTCCTTAATGCACAGTGAAAAGGCTTATACGGCACAACAGGTGGGCCAATATTCAGAGCTCCCAATCTCATCAGACAGGAAAGGGAACTGCAACCAAGCCCAGAGAGAAGCTGCTGCAGTCTGTCATCAGAGCTCTGAAGTCAGCCTATTAACCGCCAAGCTAAGCACAGGATGCTCACACAGCCCCCACTTCAATGAGGAACAGAACAGGAAGTAACTCTAGCTTAGAAAGACCTTTCGGCCCATCATAAAACTTCTGGGATTAACAGGATTAATCAGATAAAGAAAATTGATCATTCACTCAGAAATGTCTATTTCAGATATCAGGTGAGGATCCGGGAGACCAGCATCACGGGGACCAGTGCATTAACAATGCCCTCTGCTGGGACACCAATAAATAAATGTGACTAGACTGTCCTGATATCCGGCTGATGGGCAACAAAATGAATATTTTCATGTTATTCTACAGCCTTTTCTCAGCATTGCTTTATTTTTTGATAGATCAGATAGATATCAACCTTAGCATTTTTTTTTCTCTTTAAAAATCCTGAAGTGACTGCTCTTAAAAGTTTGGACTTTATCTAAGACATAAATACAGAGTTTTTAATGTTGCTAATTCATTGCTTGGAATATCTCATTTATAAAAGCAGTTAAATAGAATAGGTGAGTACTTTACCTGGAGCATCTTTCTTGTCATAGTACTGGTAGACGCCGATGTCTCTATCTATAGAAAGGAAGAAATAACATTAAATTATGGTAAAAAGTTCTGGAGAATAAGAAGCCAAATCATACTATATCAGAGGGAATTGTGGGGAAGAGAGCAGAAACAGTCTCCTTATGTTACTAGAAATAAAATAGCTCAAAAGCATCTGGACATGGGTTCATCTATTCTAGGGCTATGCAGAAACTGGAAAGTTTATCGATCTAATGAGAAAATCAGAATGGCATAAGGAAACACACAGAACTAGAATGGCATGGGGAAAGATTAGTGAAGAACTGAGTCGAGGAAGACCAAGTTTTCTCTTTCACACTTCCTCTGATACTTTTCACAGGGCGCTACCAAAAGGAACTGCCACTAAGCAATGC
The DNA here is from genome assembly GCA_001685075.1 of Bramus lutescens. Lineage (NCBI taxonomy): Eukaryota > Metazoa > Chordata > Mammalia > Rodentia > Cricetidae > Bramus > Bramus lutescens. Next base: position 113,992 of record LOEQ01005863.1, on the reverse strand, counting down.
CAAATGAAGTCAGTGGATGGAAGAAAATGCCCTAGCTGTTGGATCCCGAGCTGTGGCTTGCTTTTCTCCAATTTAGCTCAGAAGTCTAGTTCCTATTCTATAGCATTTGGGAGGAAATCTGCAAGAAGAAAGGGGGGATTACCGGGAGCTGTGGATAAATTATTATCTGTAACTTGTTTGGAGTCAAAAGGCTTCCAAACCTATTCAAATTCAGATGCTCTGCTGGGCTAGGTAAGAGAAAAAGTGAGACTTCGCAGATGTTGGGATTGATTTAACCAAGGGATTCTGCTCTTGCAATTTAAACAAGAGAACGGAATAATTTTTCCATGTCTATGAATAATGAAATATCTCCTTTATTGAAGTAACACTTGTTTTCTTCCATGCAAAAATAATTCTCAGTTACTAACATAAGGAGGATACAACTGTCTCTCATGAAGTGGAAGCAGTACAGGCTGCCCCCTAGTGACTGCCTGTCTCCCAAACTTTGTCAAACTGATGGACAAAACCAACAGAAAACACAAGGAAAACTGCTATAATTGAGTCTGCAAATACATAACAATGAGTCATTGTACTTGATATACTCATGTATATGAGCATACTCAATACTCACATGTTCATATTAGTACTCATACTAAAACTATACTTTATTCATTATGAAATTAAGACATGATTTTAAAGAACGCAATTGGATGTCTGTTGTTTAAATGGAGACTATCTCCTAAAGACTGACTGGGAGACTGTGACCCCTTCCTGGAGCACTTACAATATTTTCTTAAGCTGAGTAGTGATTTCACAAATGTGCTCACTTTTTGATAGTTCACAGCATATTCTTACAATCTGTACACTTTTCAGTACATATGTTACACTTCAATTTTAAAAGTTTCTTGTTATTTAAAGCTATAAGCTAAGAACTGCAGGCATTATATATGTAAGCAATATCTCCTATTAAAACATTCCAGTTTATAATTATAATATCATTCCATATATCAATACACCTACCGCTCTAGAATAGAGCTAGGAAGATCACAAGGGACCAGGAATTCTGTGCACAGATCTGACCTTCCTGTATCTGGATGAGTGGGACTGAATGTAAGTAGGACAAGGGCATCTACATAAGGAGACCTGTCCAAGAAGTAATACAGTATGTAAGAACCCCTGCAGGTACACAGTACATACACAGAGCGCAGCAGCTTGGTATGGAGTATTGGAAGAAAAGATAAGAAAGACTTGGGGATCATCTAACTTGTGCCAAGGACTACATGGAGTCAGAAGGATTTCCGCACAGGAAAGAGGGGACACACAAGTGCTAGACTGCTATCCAGCATGGACTGACTGGGTAACTAAAGACAGGGAAGCAATGAGAATCATTCCAACTGAGAAGAAACATGGGTATGAAAAGAGAAGAAAACTATTTTCTGAGATAACTTTTTCACTTTTCTTTTTTTTTTTCTTGTGATATACTTTCAATTTTCAAAATCAGTTTAACATCAGTGTGTTCTAAAACTTCTGTATCTGGCTTTTTGCTTCATGGATTCAGCTCTTTCCTTAGGTTTGTGATTTATTCTTCCCTTCCTACATAATCTTATTCTCTCCAGAATTCCTTCTTCCTACTTGCGTTCTAGTACTCGCCTTTGTTCCTGTAGGAATACCTCACATACCTGACAAGTGAGGCCCTAGAAATCTACTGAAGCTCCCATACCTGAGGGAGCTTTCACTGTCCAGCCAGGGACCAGAGCATTTCACCAAAGACCCCGAGAATATCAGGGTGGATGTTTTCTCAGTTACCCCAGGAGAGGATTCTATTCTCGAGCCCCTTCTTCCTTGGCAAATACACAAAGGCAAGAAGATAGTCTCGGGTGCAAATGGGTTAGGAGGACCTCATCCGTCAGCACGGCAGCCTCAGTTTCCTCCATTTGCAGCTCAGTGGGTCTTCTTCCTGTGGCTCTGGCGTTCTAGAGTTTAGAGCCTCCTTAAGTAAATATGACCACACCATAGAGGTGTCTCATTATTTTATGCAGACACACATTCCCTCTGTTGTCACCCTGGGGCCACACCCCCGTCTTCTGCAATACGTGCTCCTCAAGTTTCTGCCTTTCCGTGGTTTTATACGAATGGGCTGTCACTGGAATTTTTTCTCTAGGCAAACAATACTCAGATTTTTAGCTCTCTTAATTCCTTCACATCCTCTATTTCCAAAGTGTCCTTTTCCTAATCTCATGTTTTATGTGGTTATGCATCTTTAATTCAGTTAATCTGATTTGAAAAACATTTTGGGAGAAAACAAATGTGTAAAATAAATTCCATCTCAATATAGTCTAAGGAAAAATAGATGAAAACATGGCATTCACTTGTTATTGTATGTTCAATATTAAGAAATAGTACTTTGCACAGTAAACCATTTTCTTGATAAAGATATAAAAGTAATATAAGTAAAAGTGTATTTCCAAATATAAAAATTAGTACAGATAATTAAAGCAGAAAAACATTTTATAAGTTGTTTTCTAATGAAATATATATTTACCCTAAAATAACCATTGTTAAAACAGTTATATTATTTCCATTCAAGAAATACAAAACACAAAGAACACAAATAATTGTAGATCTCAGCTACATGTTTGAAATGCTTTTACTATCAAATAGAAATGTCTTTTGATGAGTTAGTCTGCAAAAAATGTATGACTATATAACAGCTGAACAAGCTTACTAAAAACTGAACATGTGTGCATCTTTAGAAAGAAGAGCTATTACACTAGTAAAATTAATTTCATAACTCAAGCCAAAACAAGCCAATAAGAGTATTTAAAAGAATGTCTTTTCAACACCCAGTTTTTCATTAAGGATGGAAAACAGAGACTGCAACTCTATCTGGCAAATCCAGGCACTAACTTCGTCAGTACTCACTGATAAGAGCAAAGGAGACTGAAGAGCAGACGCCGATCCAGAGCTCACTCACCTGCAATGTGTAAGGTGCTGCTCAGGGACCACAGGTGCAGCTCAGTCAAGCAGAGAGACATCTGATGGCAAAGGAATTACCGTCCTGTCCACAGTAATTAGAAAAAAGAGGTGCCGATCAATTATTTCCCATTGCCAATCACAATCTAAACCCCCCTTAAAAAAAACTATTACTTGAGATATGGTCCATTAGATTAAACACATTTTCATGTATTTGGTTAACCATTCAGAAATAAGCTCTAGAAAAAGAAACATATACTTCTTTTCCTGAATTTACTATGTCATCACTTTGAGAAATGTGGTAAGGAGGCTATATTTGGGTATTCGATAACATATGTTTGGTTACAGCTCTAAGTATACTTAGAATTATTTAGTATGTGAACATCTTCTAAGTCATAATTTTTAGGAAAGATAGTTAAGTACAAACACATTTTTGTGATACATTTTAATATATAAAGCAAATATTTTAGATGTCCCACATATAAACAGGCTACAATGGAATGTGCAGGATAAATAGCATATAGTTACTATCATATGAGGTGCAGTTACTTAAAAACGAGCTGTATAAATTACATTACTATTCAGATAGTGTGTTAATCTGCATATCATGACAGACAATCCAGACACACTTTTTAAAACAAGATAGTGAAAATGTGTATCCTGGATTCCCTCCTACATTAGCAGCAGGGACCAGTAACATACACCATTGAGACTTTAAAAATGTGCACCCTGGATTCTCTCCTACGTTAGCAACAGGGACCAGTAACATACACCATTGAGACTTGAAAAAAAAAATCAAAGAGGATCTCATCAGTTTAGATGATAGGGAGAAAGCCAGTCAAACTCTGGAGAAAGTTCACATTTCACAAATATTTAAAATAAATTTATATAATTTTCAAATGTTTGTTTAGAAATTGATATAGCACACTAGAGAGCCTATGTTATATATTAGAAACACATCTAATGATTTAAACTAAACACGTGATAGAAACTGTAAAAGAAAGAAATGTTCTTTTCAATAAAGTTCTAGAAAACAAAATAAGCTTGAAAAGTATTTTAAGACAACTTTTAATAGGGGAAAGACGTTTCAGTTTCTTTAACCTTAGGAGTGGCTAAAATATTCCCACATTATTCATATGGGTAACAATACAAATTAATTTCAGGCATAATAAAAACTTCCCTTGCCCTCACTTCACCTTTACAGAATCTGGATATAATTATAATCATAAAGAACCATGTATGTTCTGCTAAGGAGACAAGGTGAGCCATGGCTGAAGAGGAAGAATGAAAATGTGGTGATTTAAAAGACGGACCCAATTCTGTCTGAACAGCAGGGCTCTGAGAAAGCATCAACGAAGCTGTGAGATGTCCCACAAGTCTTCAAAGCACAGGGTTTCAATTGTTTGATGATGACGGAGGAGGTGGTGGTGGATAATTTGTTCTAAACATTTCTGTATTTTTACTCATTCTGTCCTCCTAGTGATCTGTGACAATGCCAGTGCTACACTGTGGAACTGAGGTCATGCAGTCATCTGCTGGTGAAGGCAAGCTTTGAATCCATACAGGCTAGCTCTAGAGGCTCTGCTGGCTGCCCCAGGGCTCTGCTGTAGTATTGGTATAGACAGAAGTATATAAGTATATACGGTAACTTGATGAAAAGGATGACATGCTCCAAAAGACAGTGGTAGATATAGGTAAAAAGATTAAAGAGAGAGAAAGAGAAGGGGGAGTAGGAAAGTGAGCTAGGAAGATGGCTCAAGAGGTAGGTAAGAGTGCTTGGGCTGCGAGCATGAAAACCTAAGTATGAACCCACAGTACCCACACGAACCTTTGTTACCAGAGTTGGAGAATGGAGATAGGAAGATACCAAGAGCTCACTGGCTAGCTAGGCTAGCCAAATGGTGATCTTCCAGTTCATTGGTAGCCCCTGTCCAAAGGCAATAAGGCAAAAAGAAGAGAGGAACACTTGGAGTACTGCTCAGGCTTATGCATAGGAATGCACAGGCCCACACACGCACACACTCACATGCATGCACCATACACCATACACACAGGAATGGGAGGGAGGGAGGGAGGGAGGGAGGGAGTCAAGCAGGACCCCTCAATCTCTGTATTTACCTTGCTGTAACTAGATGCTAATTTCTCCTGCATATGACTTAATGAGTAAGCACTAAGTAGAACAGGTGGTTTATGAAAGGTCATACACCAAAGAAGACATTTGAAATGGGATACACGAATGGGTTGACCATGTGTTAAACAAGGGTGTGATGAAACAGGCGTATTTGTCCTCTGACGCTGAATGTCAGAAGTCACCATCTACAGACTACACTACAAAATTAAAAATCCTATTTCTCAATTTAGAGTTTATTCAGATGCCAGTGACAATAATTTGTGGCAATGTGGGCAGAGACAAGGCTGCTTAAGCTGCTTATAGTTACTTAGAGACTATAAGTTATTACAGATAAAGGCTTACAGATTAAGGAGTACACTTTTACTTACATACTAAAAGAAGACAACACTTGAAATCTTGTTTTTAGTCAAGTCAATAAACTTTCCAAAACTTTCTCCTGATAATAAAAAGGAGAGTAGAATACATTCTTAGTAGCAGTACACACTGGATGTGTGTGTGACCTATATATTTTTTAATTTGGAAGTCTAAAACACTGAGCTATTGCGATATTGGGGGAAAAGGCTACATGAGCTTGGTGGAGAGCTTCAGATGCCCAGGGAAATGAGCTCGTTCTTTACATCTCCCACAGGGAAGCTTGAGGGTCAGGACAGTCTATGACCACAGACTTGGCTTCCAGTTCGGCACCCCAGGATTGAGGGTGGAAGGACTGGGGGAGATGTACTGCTGCAGGAAGTGGGGTGCAGCCTAAAGTAGGCAGCACAGCAGCCACTGCTTTGATGGACGCAGAGAAAGTATGACATCCAAGACAGACTGGGACCTGTGCCTGGCAGAAGGAGGTGCCGGGGTCAAGGAGAGATCACAACATCTGGAAAAGGATGTAGTGAGGAGTTGAAGCACATATGAGTGATGCAGATAAAGAGAAAATGGCCAGTGAGGTCATGATTGAACTTGCTCAATCCTGTGAATTCCCCAACATAAGTGATTAAAGAGAGGACTTTGCATTAACAGAGGGGGTGGAGAAACAGCCAAATGCTATTCACTCTTTCTTTCTTGAACTTCAACTATCTGCCAGAAAAACCATAAGAATTTGAAGAGTAAATAAATGGAATAAATGAAATGACTTCATTAAAATCTATAATGCTATTTAGACAGGAAAGGAAAAGAGAGACCAAATCAGTACCTCTTTTTAACCTCCAAGATGCCTTGCCATCTTTAAAACTGCACAGGTTTTTAAAACACCTTGAAACCATCTCGCATCTTACTCAAGAATGTCACCAGTGAGAAGGAATGCTAGTGATTTCCTGGTATGAAAACCTGCCTGGAGGAAGCAATCAAGACCGAGCTTGTGCCATCCAAATACTGTATTAGCGCAGAAAGAGCTGTTTTGAAGTAGGAAAGAAAAGCATTTCAGAACCACTCTGGACTTTGCGCTTGGGGAAGGAGGTGTGGGCAAGGACGGAATGAGCAGTCAAGCGAGTGTTCCCGAGCTGAGAAACATTAGCCTACTAGTGCCCCTGTGCCTTCCTCTAGGCGACCCCAAACTAGGCCAGACGGAGCTGTGCAGAGCAAAAACACAGGATCTTGAAAATAATGAGTCAGAGAATGAAAGAATAAATAAAACGACAACTGCTATTTAAATTTTCAGTCTTTTTAAGTATCTTTAACTTTAATGTTGTTTATTTTAATTATTTAAGGAAGTTTAAGTCAGTTTCAGTCATCTCAGAAGACCATTTTTGAAATCCACACATCTAGTCTTCATGACTAGACAAACTATTATTTCAATTAAACCTGACATAAATTTAAGATGGCATTCTGCATAGGGAAGGATCAGAGTGCAGATTCTGAGGAAAGGGAGAAAAAAAACCTTTTTTCCTCCTATTTAATCCTTAAAGGGCTCTGTGTTTTTTAAGACAGCTTCCCATCACTTTCTTCCATTTGAGCTACATTAGAATTATTCCTTTCTGTAGTAACACGCAAAATAGAAATCATTTCAGTAGCATACTGCTAATAATGGTTTTTTAGAAAACAAATATATGTTTCAGAAGTAAAGATTAATTAGCACTTAATAAATTGCAAAATGCTTGTCTTCTGCCAAAGCAGTTAGGTCTGTAGCTGCCTGTTTTCTGAAGCCAGCTATTTCGACTGCTATGGGGAGGAAAGGAAGCTTGAGGGCAAATAAAGCTCTAACGTAAAACATGATAGCAGAAAACTAATGAAGCAAGAAAGACAGTGCTAGGACACCACGGCGCCACCAAGACATTTAAAATGGGTGTATAGAGCACAGCACTGCACAGAGCCTGAGGGGCTCCTTCTTGGGCATAGGTGTGAAACATATACTTGCTACTTATTATCATACATTTCCTTGAGGAGTCTAATTGAAAATGTTTAAAAAGAAAGATAACTAAATAGTATAAATTTACATAAACCATTGGTTTGCTGCATGTTAAAATCATAATTACTTTTCAATTGCATAAAATTCAGTGTATTACCCTCCAATTACTTCCTATTATCATTAACATACAATATCAACACCTGTTAGGGATATTAATGAGCACATTTAATCAAAGACAAATTGTCACAAATAAGATTTTTTTTCCAAAAACTTTAAACAATGAACCAAACAAGCAAAGTTTATGCAAAAGGACAGGGGAATCCCAAATTAATGAGACCACAAACTTGGGCTAAATTTACTGCACTGGACTACTAGGGACAATGCCTCATTTATGATCCTAAAGACTTATTGCATCTAAATATAACTGACTATAATAAGCACTTAAAGTAGCTTATGTATATATTGTTCTACAATAAGCCTCAGATACAAAGATTTATAGCAGGGTCTCAACTATCAAACTGTATATAATCTAGCATAGCAGATAAAACCAATGGTGGAATATGAAATCTGCAATGCATGCCACTTGAGCAAGATAAACAAAGGCCTCCAGATGCCCAGTCAATGGTATAGTTTGGTAAAGAAATTATTATTGTTATTATATTTATTATTATTATTATTATTGAGATTCGGTCTGACTATGCAGCTATGTAGCCCTGGGCCTGGAACTCTCCATGCAGACCAGACTGGACTTGAACTCACTGAAGTCTACCTCCTTCTGCTTCCTGAGTGCTGGGATCAAAGGTATACACTGTCATATCAAACTAAAAAAAAAGATCATATAATGTATTTGAGGATTGGTAAATTTTACATGAGGTAGACAGAGACTAAAAAACAATGAAGAAAAAAACGAAGAATTAGACAAATGTGGGGCCTAGAGAGATGACTCAGTAGTTAAGAGCACTGACTGTTCTTCCAGAGGACCTAGGCTCAATCCCAGCAACCACATGGCAGCTCACAACTATCTGTAACTCCAAGATCTGACACCCACACAGAGACATACATGCAGGCAAAACACCAATGCACATAAAATAAAAAGAATTAGAAAAAAACAAGCTTATTTAATTTTATTCTTACATTATTGATTTAGTGAGAGGTATAAGAGAGGTTGAAAGGGAGAAGGAAGTAAGGGAGGGAAGGAAGGAGGGAGGGAGAGAGACAGAGAAGAGAAAGGACTCAAGTGATCTTGCAAGAACGATAACAGCATATGGGCACTGATGGCTTGTCTCCTCATCCAAAGCCCAGCAAGAGGACCCCAAATCATTCACCCATTACAGTGACCGCTTCTGCTACTCAAACCACACACTTAAATTTTCCTCACCACCGACCTCACTTGTTGGTGCTGTCACCCTTTGGCCTTCCCATCAGCATTAACTTTGGTTGTTTCACCTCAGCAAAGGACTAGTGCATACCATTCTTAGCCTCTACCCAGACTAGTTCCCATTGGCTTATTCTCATGAGCAGGAGCTGGACCAAAACATCACAGCAAAGGGTAGTTTAAAAGGAGTGAAATTTGTCAATGTTAAAAAAAAAGTAGGATTCTAGACACAATGGGAGATTGAGGCAAAGGAGAGTCACCTGGGTACATATGTTTGACTAGCTAGGAAAAAATAATTATAAAAACTATTTGAAATTTTCAAAATGGAAAGTGAAAAGTCACTGAATGAAATCCAGGAAGAAAAAAAGAATTGAGATAGATAGTGGTCTCCTGTGCCCATGTGTTGTAGACTACTTCCCACTTTCTCTT
>LOEQ01005863.1:60773-77304 GCA_001685075.1 Bramus lutescens | reverse complement strand
TTAACCAATGAAAGTAACACATAGACAGATGACCCTCCTACATCAAGAGATGAAACTAACCTGAGACCATTCCACTGTCCGGTAGTTATGATAGGGGCCCAACAATGCCAATAAAGGAAACTTTCAAAAAGTTGTTCCTGGAAATCAATCCCTTTTATTTTACTATTAAAATCACATAGTCTGAGTTTTATATAACGCTATAGCTAGCAAAAATATTCTCAAAACATTACAATGCCAGTCACCAGAATGCATGCAATTTCTCAGATTTTCTCAAATTCTCTTTTTGTAGTTCTTGAACCCAGATTTCTCAGAACTTTAATGCACTATTAAAAAATACTGATTAAATGTTTATTGCTAAAATACCTATATGAAATATTTTATTAAAATTAACTCTTGATGAAAAGTTAATTCCCAAATATTATATCATTTAAAATTATTTATTTAACAAATACTTTGATCTTGAAATTAATTTGCATTTTCTGCTAAGATAACCTACAACTTTTACTAATCTAGAAAACATTGTAATTCTATCACTGAGTTCTGGACCCCTGATCTAAACCCTGTACTACAATATGAAGTCAAAGTTGAATAGAGCACCACATTCATGCCTATAAAGCCAGCACTTGGGAGGCTCAGGCAAGAGAACCAAGAGTTTGAGGCCAGCAAGATTATCTTTTTTTTTGAAAAAGGAAAGAAAACTGTACATATATTGGAAGGAAGCAGAAGAGAGAATTGCCAAGGCTTCCATAAGATTAAGTGAAGTCTGTCTCATAAATGATAGTTAAAAAACAAACAACAATGAAAAGTCAGGCAAAAATCTTAATTATTCCAGAGTTGCACTATTGTCAAATTAATTATCTAGTACTGCATTTATTCTTAGTAGTTAAACTATCTATTGCCTACAAACAAGCAAAGAATGTGAATAATTTTAGTAAGCATTATCGTTAATTTACAGATACACAGATGAATGCATAAGTCCTATCTTGAGCTAGTCAGGTCTATATTTTATAAATCAAATACTGTCTCCATTTTTATTGGCATCCTATTTAAAGGTTATATTCCAAGAACTACATCATGAATTTTGAAAATTAAATTTAAAAAGTTTTCCCTTGATGTTATTATAAATTATATGTACATGTTTGTGATTTATACACATGAATGAACTGCCAGCAAAAGTCAGAAAGGACCATGGTACTGGAGTTACAGGCAGTTGTGAGCCACACACGTGGGTGCTGGGAACTAAACCCAGGTCATCTGCAAGAATAGTACGCACTCTAAAAGACTGAGCCGCCTCTCCAGCCTTGATGATTAGATTTTTACAGCTCATATAGGAACCACTTTCTGTAGGATTATCTGAGTGGTTTAATGATGGTCTGCAGAAGTATATTTAAGACAACAGAAATAAAACATCCTTTTATAGATTCAATGGTATTTAATTTACTAATTATGCTTATAAATACTTAATAGACACAATATTTGATCTTTTAATTTTAAAATATTTCTGTTTTTCTTTTATAAGTAGATTGTTTAGACTATATAAGGTCAAAGTATTAACTACCAGTACAAATAAAATTATTCAAATGAATTTAAGAAAAGAATGAAAATCAGAAAGTTCATTACACAAAATGGTAACCTTCATGGCAAACAATTACATGTACTGTACAAAGAAAGCAGCTTGCTGGTGTAGAAGCCCCCTCTTATGGTTGGCTAAGGAATAGAGTTGCCGCTGGCAAGACACATTTCAAACCCTCACACATAAAGAAAAAGCATAAGTGAATATTTTATACTCTGTATGCTAATAATTAGGTATATTTATGTGGACATTTATATTACATACAAAATACAAAAAGGAAGCAATCTAGAACCACATATAGTATATAGCTTTCCTAAAATACACATGATTAAATTATGTATTTGTTTTTCATTGGCTCCATTAAGACTTACGCATTTTAATCCAGTGAGGGTTCAGCTATATTTTGTGATTTTTTTTCTAACTGCACACAAGTATATAGTTCTTATGAGCAAGATCAAGACTTATAATACACTACAACATGGTATATGATGAAGTTATAATGTGATTTTCAAAATTGCATAAAATAAACATGTATAACATAATACAACATATATGAGGTTATAATCACAAATGGATTTTCAGTATACATTATCCTTAATCTTTATCTTCTTTTATTTTTAATTTCATTTATTTAATTTTTTTTTTTTTGGTTTTTCAAGACAGGGTTTCTCTTGGAGCCTGTCCTGGAACTAGCTGGCCTTGAACTCACAGACTGGCCACAAACTCACAGAGATCCACCTGCCCCTGCCTCCCGAGTGCTGGGATTAAAGCGTGCACCACCACCACCCAGACTGATAACAGCATTTATTGTTTATAAAAATCATTGATCTTTATTAAAATAGAATAGCAATTATTAAATTTCAAAATTAATACCTTTATTGCACCTCAGCTTCAGGTTGTGGGTTTCTATACTCTTTTTTCTCTTTCTCTGATCAACTAAGTCATTATTAAATTTTAAAGGAATGTGAGGTTCATATAGCAGCCAAAGGAATACAAACTGGCTAAAATCTTCAAACTAATGAGGCTGCAAACCAACTCGCTTTTCATATCATTCTCAAACTTCTTTGGTTTAAGTTTCCAATCAGGACATGAGATCAGCTGCAACAATCTCTCACTTAATGAATATTCTATGAGCAACTGAACACCGAACATAAGGCTTACCAAGTTTCTACATGCACTTTGCAAAGATTATCTTCTAAACAGCTGAAGAAATTTGTACATATAGAATACAAACACAACTTCTTTACAAAGCCCAAACAAACTTGAAATATATATATACACACACATACACACACACAAAAAAAACTATACACTCCTACATCAAAGAGAGAGAGCACACACAGACACACAGACACACAGACAACTATACACTCCTACATCAAACAGAGAGCGCACACACAGACACACACACACATAACTATACACTCCTATATCAAAGAGAGAGAGAGAGAGAGAGAGAGAGAGAGACACACTCTACCAGGCCTCTACATAGCTAAGAAGTTGAGTTATAGTCATTAAAAGGATTATCCAAAATAAGTGCCTGCATAGCAGTATCTGGGACGGGGTTGGAATGAGCTATATATTTAACAGAGCGTGTCAAATGTGAGGATTCCCATTCTTGAAACTATATGTATTACCTAAATGAAACTATTTGAAACCTGAATACTGCATTCAATAATACAGCCCTGGAAGGAAGCTTTTCCCCTTCCTCAAGTGAATGCAATGCTCTGAGAGACTGACAGCTTTGGAGGCGAAAGTATAACTCTAAACTAAATTAAGCATTCACAGAACAAACACTGCAGCTGCGAGAGCAATTCAAATTTCCTATCACTATGCTTCAATCCTCTTTTAAAAGAATGATTTCTGAGGTCAGAGGTTACTCCCATTTTCATGGCTATTCAGCACCCGGCTAATGTAGCTAACACGGGTGCTGTTAAATGGTGGCAATTTTGATAATGGCTATATCTGCAGGAACATCCAGTCATTTTCTAAAGGCTGCCAACTACTATAAAAGTAGTCATCTTCCAACTCCACAATTGTTTCTGCAACATTTTATGTAAAGTTGGTTTGCATGACTCAAATACCAAGCCAATATTGTTAAAATACTAATTACATGAAATTATAAGTATATCATATCCCCAAACTTGCAACAAAAATGATATAAATAGAAATATACACTGTCAAATAAGCCATGAGCAATGGCCCAATTGCTTATACTTAGAAGAGTTCCCCAACAGCCTCTGATGAGTGTGTCTGAATCTGCACAAACACACATCTATTTCACAGACTGAAGGAGATAACTTTTCCCTTTGAATCTCCTCCAACAGTTACTAGGAATAGTATACTAATATGCAATAATTCAAAGTTAGCAAATTGTCTGCAATAAATCTGAATTCATATTTTTAAAATATTTATTACATTGCATATCTCTCTCCATGCCATAGCACACATGTGAAGATCAGAGAATGTGCAGGATTCCTTTTTCTTCCTTATTCCACATGGGTAATGGGAAGGGAACTATTATGTTGTTTGACCAAATTAGTGAAGTCTGGAAGTAGAATACACGCCTAGCACATGCAAGACCCTAACTTTGATGTCTAGCAACCCAATCCATCAGTAAAAAATAAGTCAAATCAGTTTTGAGTCTGTGTCTGATAGAGTATCTGATTCATAGGAAAACAATATGAAAATAGACATAGTTCATGTATTTCTGTGAGTATGACAGCCGAACTGAAGTACTTAAACTGGTTCTGATTGATTTGTGATAACCATTGAATGCCTTAAAATAGCAAGATAGTTGTTCAAGATGGTCCATGCCTCTAATTCCAGCATTCAGGAGACTACAAACTACCAAGTTCAAAGCCAGCATGAACTACACAGTAAGACTGTGTCAAAAAAATGGACAAATTTAACAACAGAAACAACAGGAGGCAAGATGGCCTCATTTCATGCTTTCAAAACATTGGAAAAACATCTAAACACAACCAATACAACATTATTCGTGAGGTAAATGGAAGGCAGATATGACTATATTTGAAGATAGGGAAGAACTCAGAAAAACAAAACCATTCAGAATTAAGACAGAAGGCTTTCAATTATCTAACCAGAAATGTCTTCATTATTTCCTTATTGCCAAACATAAAAAAAAAAAAAGCTACTTTTGATTTAAGAAACTGCCTCTTTGACAGTGGACCTCCCCCTGCTCCGCCCCTCACTGTCTGGGGCAGGAGGGAGAGCTAATGACAGTGGGAAGCTGATCCCAGTCCTGCACCTCACCAGGGAAGCACAGTACAGCTGACCCTATTGGGGTAGGGGCAGGTGAGCCAGTCCTGGAAGGTGTTAAGAGCAGGAGAGCTGACCCTGCCCCTCCTCATCTGCCATATGGTGACACGGGTGAGGGAAAGATGTCACCCACCACCATTGCTACTNNNGAAAGATGTCACCCACCACCATTGCTACTAGCAGCAGGCAGGAGAGCTGGAGCCGGGGGGGTCACAAGAGCTGGAGACCCAGCCCTGCTCCTCACCAGCTGCAGCACACAGGAGAGCAGGCCCTAAACCTCCCTGGGCAGCACACTGGAGTTAACCCTGTTGGTGGAGATGCAGGTCAGCTATCCCTGCCTGCAAGTAAACACGAGAGCTGACAATCCCCACTTCCAAACCCCCTATAGCAGTAGGGAGAGTGGGCCCTACACCCACCTGGGCAAAACAGTACAGCTGACCCTGGTGGGTGAGCGCCGGTGAGCCAGGCCTGAGAACAGGAGAGAACCAGCCCTGCTCCTTGCTGCCTGCTGCATTGGGTGAGCTAGCCAGGCCAGTGCTGGAGAGCTCCCCCTGGTGTTGATGAGGGAGAGTCAGCAAACTGACCAACCCAAGCCCAGAACCAGGGCTATAAGTTAGCCCACCCCCACATCCACCTCATCTGGGATCTGCTGGAGCACCTGAAGGGGCTGGTCCTGCAGATCCAAAGCTTCAGGATCTCCATGACAAAGGACAACAACAAAGTATTCAAGAGGAGTCCCAGTGAGGGCTAGTGTCCATAGTGTAGCAGAAGCCAGGGGCCTGAAACCAGACCAATGGCCATTATAACGAACACTACTTACAAGTAAAGATGTATGGACTAAAGGGTACAATGCTTGACACACTGGGCCACACTACAGTTTCTATGCTGAGAATTCTTATTTCTTTGGTTGATTTAGGTTTTGGGGGGGTAGATTATTATGGAAGAGGGCAGATATGAGGGATTGGGGAGATGAGCGGGATCCACAAAGAATCAAAAAATTTTTTCAAAAAAGAAACTGTCTCTTCAATTTAATAACTTAATGTCCTGAACTCCCATAGGAATGCATTTGCTTGTTTGTTTTTGAGACAGGGTCTCAAAACTAACTCTGGCTGTTCTGGAACTTACTATGTAGACCAGGCTGGCCTTGAACTCCCAGAAATCACCTGACTCTGCCTCCTGAGTGCTAGGATTAAAGATATATGCCACTATGCCTGGCCAACAAGACTTTTTTTTTTGATGTATGAATGATTACAAAACCTATAAAGAGGAAAGCTACTTTCCAAGTCTGATTTGATGAAGACCTGCTTGATACGATGATACACAATAATATAATTACTCAAATAATGGGATATATTAGAATTATTTGGAGTAGCAGAATAAGTTTATAAAATTGTAGACAAAGAGCACACAATAATTATTCCTAGAGAATCAAATGGAGCCAGATGTTTAGGGGATGTAATTGGGTCTTCAAGTGTGATGAACAATAATACACAGATAGCTTGGGTCTTTTGTGGTCTAGATAATAAGATAGAGTTCCTACCTGAATCTCTGACCAATCAGGAGAAGGAAAATATTCTTTAATTCTACTTTAGTATTTTGAGAGCTCTTACTTCCAAAATTTCCTCAAACTATAATCCTGGCACCAAAGAAAGAAAGAAAACCCACTTCATTCTATGGTCCTTGCACAATTGCACCACCTAGTGTTTCCTAGGCAATAAATCAGACAAACTAAATACAAGTTTCTCACCCTGACAGCTCCACAATATATTAGCCATCCAAAGCAGCCTTTATTTTGCTTACAAAAATTGTCTAAGATTTCTTAAGACTAAAATTTTTAATGTTTAAATTTCTAGATCTGTGATAAAGTACACATTTCTAATATGTCTAAACTGATTAAATAGTATTTCAAAAAGACATATTTTCTGTGTATTTGTGTGTAGGTGTGTCTGAAAGCTAGAGGCCTACTTTAGATGCTATTCCTCAGGACGTGGACACCTTGTGAAGACAGGACCTCTCACTAGGATCTATGGCTCATCAATGATCATCTGTCCCCAAGCACTAGGATTCTAAGTGTTGACTAGATACTACTGCTGGCCTTTTCCCTTGGGTTCTAGGATCTATTTCAGGACTTTATGCATGCACAGCAAGCACTCTGCACACTGGGCTATCTCCTCAGTCCAATGGTTACTTTTTAAAATCTAGAATTTCTCACAGAGAAAATGTAGGTATCCTCTTGGTGGCTACTACCTCTTCTCTCTGCTCAGGGTTCTGAGGGAACAGAGAATGTTCTCACTCCTCCACCCACAATCATATTTTCAGAGAGAGTTATTCAGCTCTGAATAAGGAAAGACATGCTACTATAGTTTCCTCAATAAGTAACTGCTAGATTTTTTAAATTAATATTTCTGTTATAGTATCAAGCAATAACTTCTTCAGTTTTATCCATAACTCACAGGTAAATAACCAAAATTATACTAAATTTACAACTTTAACCTGGCACTTATTTAATAATGTACACGGTAATTATAAGTTATGACTAGGTACAAGTAAAAAATTATTCATATAAATTACTATAATCAACATTGCCATCATATAGCTAAAACTAAACACTCATAAAATCAGTTGAAGGAGAGAAAGGGAGTCCAGTTAGGACAAAAAGGTCCCTCTAAAGACTTTATATTCCATCACTGACACTTGAGAGTCAACCTAATCCCTTTCTAGCAGCAGGATCTCATGGTTGTTGAGATGCAGAACTCTGGTGGTAAATACACCAGTTCTCCAACTTGCAAGCAACATATGGTGTTGAAAGCCAAGAGTGAACCAATCTGGCTTAGAGTAGTAGTCCTAGGCATTAGTGTGTATGCAGGTAAGGGCGAAGTGGAGAAGGGAGAGAGGCAGAGAGACAAACTGGGAAATGGAGTGCTTAAATTCAGATGGATAGCTAGTCTAGCCTGCTATGTTTACAGCAGATGCATGAAGTGTTCAATCAGATCTTTTGGGGACTGGGCCTATTTCCCCTCATTATTAGGCCTCTACCAACAGGCATTTTCTTATCTCTCAAATCTACTATGATAAATCTAACCATTCTCTCGTGTTTGGACACTTTATTTTCCATCTGCCCTCTAGTTAAGATAAGACTTAGGTGATCAGCTTATTTGTCTAAGGAAGTAACAATTCAAGTGTTCCTTGGAGCAGCAAGGTCAAGTACAAACCAGATCCACCTAAAACTATGCATGGGTTCTTGACCACTGACTACCTTTCCTAGTGGCTTAAAGTACATAGAAATGACATCTTGCCCTCTGACCACCTCTGTTAAAAGGAGATAATGATCTACAAAAGCCTGGCCTGTTCTTGTTAAACATCTGAAGTGATACAAGGAGCTCAGATAGAAAGATATTATGAAATATGACTGTGGATTGAAAATTCAAACTTTTTATTAAATTTATTTCTTAAACAATCTTTTCTCATTTTACATACCTATCCCAGTTCCCACTCCCTCTCCTCTTCCCCTGACTCCAGCTCTGCATTTATTCCTCAGAGAGTGTAAGTCTTCCCAAGAGGATTCAACAAAGTCTGACACTTCACTGTGAGGCATGACCGAGGCCCTCCCCACTGTATCTAGGCTGAGCAAGGGATCCCTCCAAAAAGAATGGGTTCCAAATACAATCTTTGTATAGACTACTCTAGTCTGTTGTTCCCATGACTCCAGAGACCAACTATGATAAAACAGTATCCTCAGATCTGAGAGACATGGCTAACCTAAACCTACCCTAATCCTAAACCTAACCACGAACCCTAAAGGACAATGATTACAAAAATGCCATGAGAGTCAATGAACATTGAAGCATAAAGGTGATACTTGTGGGAGCCTTGGCCTATAATTAGCTTCTCTAATTGACAAAACCAAGAAATAAGGGTGTCATTCTCATCTCTTCTAAAGGATAAAATGAAAATGGAAAATGTTAATGGAACATTTTTAATGCATAAACTATAGAGCAACAGACAACTCAGACCCATGACCATGAACTGGGAGCAGTGATAATAGTTTTAAATTCAAGGGGAAGAAGAAAAAGTATGGACCTGGCCCACACAGGAACTCTAACTGACAACCTGCCTCCAACATGAACCATACATCCTTAGCATACAGAGACACAGTGACAAACCCATGCCATTGCTCTATCTCAGCACTCTAACAAGTTACCTTGGAACTAGAAGGATGTTGTTCCCAAGAAACTGTAGCCTAGTGCCAGCCATCTTGTAGCCCCAAAGTTGCCCCAGATGAGCAAAGGGTTGAATGCGCAGCAGAAGCAAACATGTTTTTTCTCTGATAAATAAATGATTTCATTCTGGAGGCAAAAGACTTCCTGATAAAATTTTCTAATAAATCTTATTGGAATCAACATATAAAAAAACAAGGAAAAGAACAGAAAGCAACAAGCTCAGACTCATGTTAAAATCAACAGGCACAGAGTATAAAATAGCTCAACTATTATCTTAAAAAATGAAGACTAAGCTTGAAAACACTGCTTAGGAGAGCAAACTACAGTTGTGTGCCGTATAATCGTGTCCTTGTCCATGACGGACCACATACACAACTGTGACTCTAGATATTATCCTATAGCCTACTTATATCTTGGCTGTCTTCATGTAAGTACACTATATGATGTTCACACAAGGACAGGATCATTTCACGTTTCTCAGAATATATCCCTATTGTTGAGTGACAAGACTGTACTGAAGAAAAAAATACAATAAATTTTAGAGAGACAGAAGCTTGAAATATAGACGTCAAAGGAAAGAATTGATTAAAAATCAAAAGGCTAGAAAATTTGAAAGCATAAGCCAGTTTAAAAGACAATCCAAGACACTTTAAGTAGCTCAAGACTCTAGAGTAAAAAGGTCCATGGTGTGTCTGATACTACTCAATGCTTTTAAAGAGGAGAGGTTGAGAGATAAGAGTCAAAATCCAAAATGTTATGAACAAATTTCCACATTATTGATTCAAAAAGCTCAAAAGATACAAAGTAGAATTTAAAAGAAAAATAAATTGTGCCTAGATATATCTCAATGAAATTATAGAAGGCCAAAGACAAAAGCTATCCAGCCAGAAGGGCTTCAAAGAAGGGACAGTGACAGCTGACTTCAACAGCATCAGAGTCACATGCCAGGAGAGTAACTGTGTTCCTGGAGACCCCAGCTCTGCGGCACAGCTTAACCAGCGCTTGCAATGGCTGAAGGCTTGCTCCTGTGGACGATCCTGCTGGAAGGTGCTAGAACCTTCAGGTCTCAGACTTTTCCACCTTTTCCTACTTTCTGACAGGTAACTAGCTTTGCTCTGCCTCAGGCTTCTGCCATGACATGCTCCTCACTAGAGGCCCAGGGCAAAAGGGCCACTCATGGACTAAAACAGTCAAAACCTCCTTCCTGTGAAACTATTTAATATTCTATAAGTCTATTAAAAATGACAAGTGTTTTATTATATTACCTTAGCTTTATTTCCAGTTGCTGGAAAAAAAAATAAAAGCAACTTGGGGGTGAATTGTTAAAATCAGCTCTAGTTCCAGGCTACAATCCCTAACGGCATGGAAGCTTGAAGCAGCTAGTCATACTCACAGTCAAAGCAGAAAGAAAATGAATGCATCCAGGCTTAGTGCTCAGTTAGCGTTCTTCTTTTTAGTCTGTTCTAGTACCTCAAGTCCAAGGAATGGTGCCACCCACAGTGGAGTGGGTCTTTCCACTAATGAAACAAATGTGCTTTTTATTTTTATGTAGAGAATTTTAAAATGGCTGTATATCTGATACTGAAGGACACAAAGCATCTTAAATGCTCTCCAGCATGGACTGATACTTTGGTGTTACAATGTTCTTCCATGCCAGGAACACTACTTCATATGAGGACATAGTATAAAATAGCATAAGTATATTTAGGATCATTTTAAAATTTGTTGAAAATTCTCTCCTATTCCAAAGCCACAATTCATTTAATGTTGTTTTTGCACTTAAATAAAATTTGAGACAGTGGTTCAAATAGCGAATTTTAAAATCAAACATTCTAACACAGTACAAACCACAGATAAAATAATTTGCTACATGTCCAGTTCCAGTGGGGACATTCTTAAATTGAACAAAATGATGAACTTACAATTTTCTTTATTAAAGATACATTTTTCTCTTCAGATTGGAGAGATGCTTCAGTCAGTCAGCTACTTGCTACACAGGCATGAGGACCTGAGTTCAGACTCCCAGCAGACATGTAAAAGCTGGCATGACAGTAAACCCCTGTATTCCCAGGGCCAGGCAGCACAGACATAAGCTCCAGTTTCAGTGACAGATCCTGCTTTAAAGTATGAGGTGGGGGTAAGTAGGAAAAGGAAGTCACCATGAACCTGTGGCCTCTTCATACTGACATCACAGACCTATGTAAACACATGTGCACCACATATACACAGCAAAAAACTGATGAGGTTTTTTGATTTAGTCTCTTTACATTTTTGTTGTTTGTCTAAGAACAATTATTCTTCAAAAAAGAAATAACACACATACCAATATGCTAAAAACTATTTTAATTTTCACTAGGTTTTAGAAAGTAATCACATGCAAATTTTAAAATGTTGTTTTATATATATATTAGGTAACAAGTGTTCAAAGGATATTAAAAGCAATTCATCTTAAACAGATTCTGATAAACACAGCAGATTCTCTTTTGGAGGTAATAAGTTGTTGGGAAAACAAAGAACACATACAGAAGCAGTAAACCAAAAACACAGAATGTGTAAGAGAAAGTGTAGGATTAAGCAGCAAGCAAAAGGCACTAACAAAGAAACTATAAATTATTTAATACAGAGGAATCACCATGGGCCTTAGGAAGCTATAGCTTCCTAGAATTATCAAGCTGTGAAGGAAAATGAACCCTAAAACCCACAGATGGACGGAAAGGAAAACAACTATACTGCTGTATAAGGCTGCATATGCCTAAGAAGACAAAGGTCACATGTTCTCTCTCATATATGGATCTTAGTTTCAACTCTTTTGCTTTGTGTTTAACTTGAGTACATATGGAAACCAGCAAACTAGAAAAGGACCACTTGGAACAGACCATTAAAGTATAGAGATAGTAAAACGTTGATAAATTGAAAGTAAAGATGGAGAATCCTTGGAAGGAAAGGTTTCAGTATGGGGTGGGGATGGGGGTGGGGTGGGGCGTATGAGGGTATAGGAGAAGGTTTAATCAAAGTAAAGAGTACATGCAGAAGCTATTTAGAGACTTACAATTTTGCAACGTGTGCAAAAAAATACAACTAGATAATTTAGTAGGAGTGACATAAAGCAACAAGGAGTGCATATAAGGGTTGAAAGTTTTAAGCAGAGATGAGGGTAAGGGGATGGGAGAGAGGAGGAGGTAGAAGGTGGGTTAATCAAAACTGATGTATGAAGAAGCTTGTGGAGACATAGTGGCTTATAAACTAATACACTTTTAAGCAGGTACTTTGGGAGCTGGAGAGATGGCTCAGCAGTTTAGAAGACTTACTGTTCTTCCAGAGGACCCACGTTTAATTTCCAAAACCCATGTAATGTAGGGTGACTCACAATAAGCTCTAAGAGATCTGATGCCCTCTTCTGGCCTCCATAGACACCCACAGACAAGTGGCAGATACAGAGACATACACATGCATGAAATAAAAATTAAAAGAAGTTTTTTTTTTAAAAGGGAGTTTTAACAGGGGAGCCCTGTGCAGCGGGGCAATGTTGCCCTTAGTACATGGGTTATCAAATGAAAATCTCTATACAACACACAGGCTCATTCACTATGAATTATTAGAGAAGCAATAAGAACCACCAAAATAGCACAGGTCATTGTCACTGCTCTTGGTTGCCAACAAGAACTAGAGAATAAGACTTTATTGTTGAAGACACTGCACACTTTAGTTAGAGACATAGATAAATTGATTTCTAACTCATATGGGAACTCTCTACCTGCTGGCTGGCTTTCATGGTGCCAGAAGGTGCTATGCAGGCTGCAGAGGAAGAAAAGACTTCAAGGATCTTACCCAGTGCTGGACCCTACTGCTAAAATACTAAATACTTCCAGGATCTGCCAGATGAGAAGCACCCACTGGTGTGTTGGTGGCATTACAGGTATGGGGCAATCAACTGTTTTCTAATTGGATCTGAGACCTGTTTCACAGCAGGGATTTCATGCCCAGTTTTGTAAACCTATTCAAAAGCCCATGGCTGGAGAGGTCAGATGTCTAGGGAAACCTACTATTGTTGTTTTTTCTAAATGGTCATGCTAAGCTGCATTCTAAATATTCATGTCTACATAATAGATCGATTATACTCTCGATCTTCATCAGAAAAGCTTTTTGCAGTAGGTAGTGGCTAGTAAAGAGATTTATAACTCATCAAAGAGCTGAGAATAAATGATTGAGTGCTAGGTACTAAACGGGACATCTTTATCAATATGCTCCAACCCAAGACTCAGGAAACATTGTGGAAGAGGGAGCAAAAGTATATGTAAAAAAAAAAACTTGCAGGATGAAGAAGATATTTGTGAAATGCTGCCAGGGCACCTCCACACATGAACTCACTGCAGCCAAGAGTGAACTGGTTCCTAAGGCCTCCACCCCAAACTGAGGAACTACTGGCAGATGATGGCTACTAAAGAAGGAAAAGTCACTTTTTGTTTCTGGGTTGGCCACTGGTAGGTTTATCATATACCAGCAGGACAATACTAACTGGACTTAGTGGGTTATAAATTCAATTTAAAAAATAAATAAATAAAGTTGAGGGTGTTCCAAGAAGAGTTGGAGGGAGGTAGTGGGAGTAGATGTGGTCAAAACACATCATATACATCTATGGGGCTTTCATAGATTCTTATGTAAGATTAAATCCAATATTGAAAAGAATGAAAGAAATAGCTTCCTAGGGCCAGTGAAATAGCTCAGCCCATAAAGACATTTACCTGCACACCTACAAACCTGAACCTCATACCTGGGTTCCATGTAGTAGAAGGAGAATCAACAAGTTATCATCTGAGCTACACATGTGCACCAGAGTTTATAAACATAGTATACAAACTATGTGTTCTCTCTCTCTCTCTCTCTCTCTGTCTGTGTGTGTGAGAGAGAGAGGGGGGGTGAGAGAGAGATTAACAAGTATTTAGAAAATAGAGGCAATTTCATGTGATCATAACCAAAGTTTTCTTCAATGTAAAATATACAAAAGTGTGTCTAAAGATGATTTCTACAAAGAAATAAAGAAAATATGTGACCACAATTACACAAAACCCTTGAATGCCACACTAAAGACTGTGAAACGAAATTTAACCTGTTTGGGCATAATAGCTTTGAAAGAAAGCTTTAAGACTTTTGTTGTCACCTGGGGAAAGTCTGGCTGTTTTAAAAATGTTTTATTCTACCCACACCACTAAAGAGATGAGGGAAGGTAAGAGCGAACATAAAAATAAGTTTGATTACGTTTACCAACCTTTCACAAGTAGCAAAAAAGTCATAAGTAAATAAAGTGAACTCAACTTCAACTGTTAAATTCCACTTACGAAATATGATACTGCCTTTTCTTTTGTTCTCTTTAAGGACGAAGCATTTGTTTTGTGCTTGTGGGAAATATTTCCCCCATCATGGTACATGTCAAAGCCAGTTGTTTTTGCAGCTTTGAAGTTGCTTCAAGGTCCATCATTTGGTTAAGGAAGGGGGTGGGAGCCTGAGGTGTTTGTCCTCCAGGGTGCTATTTTTCCTAATTCTGCTCTGGTAAGAAATGATTCATGTACTTTGGACTGTGGAGTATTTTTCCAAATATTAAAAACAAAACCAGCAAGTCCCATGTTGACATTGTTACATTTAAGACTTAATTTTCCATTCATTTATTTCGTGTAAACATTTAAACTCACTTTTACATCAATCTGTTCCTTTAAAACAATTCACATGCAACTTTTTCCTAGGTAAGCAGAGTTTTGAGGGTGAAATGATTCATAGGTACCCTCAGTATGTGAGGAAAAGAGGGCATTTTGTTCTACCTCTATTATGAAATCATTTGAAAGGAATGAACAAATTGCACTAACCACCCACAGAACTCCTGAGGTCTCTTGTCCGAGCTTCTCCCACTGCTAACATTTTACGTCACCAAACTCTCTATCTCATCACACAAACAGACCAATGGAGATTAATTAAGTAATTAATTTATTAATTAAGTAATTAATCTAATTAATTAATTTCGCCTTTAATGCTTGTGGACATTTCCTAAAATTAGGGTGCTGTCCTAGCACCCACACTTCAACCATTGAAACAAAACAGTGCAGGCATTACAGAGGCATAGCTAACTTCCCTCCTACTCTGATAATGTTCAGAACCCAGTTCAAGGCCATGGCTTGCACTGCACTATGGTTTGGTCCCCTTCAGTCTGGAAAACTTGTCCCCTTGGCCATCGTTCAAGCTAATTATGTACAGAAGACTCCTTAATTTGGATTTTCCTCATATTTCCTTGAGAGTAGACATGGCTTGTATGCTTTTAACAAGATTATGACAAAACCAATTCTAGTTCTCATTTCTTTCTTCACTGAAATAGAGAAAATTCTCCAAAATTTCATATGACCTCAAAAACTCCTAGATAACCAAAACAATCCTGAGCAAAATGAACAATGCTATAGAGATTATCCTTCCAGACTGCAGATATATCACAGTGCCACTGTAATAAAAGATATACTATTGGCACAAATAGACATGTACAACAGTGGAACAAAAACAAAGGCCCACACATGAGTGCACAGACCTGCAGCCCTCTCATGTTTGACAGAGATGCAAATAACGTGCACTGGAGAAAAGAAAGCGTTTTCAACAAATGGTGCTGGGAAAACTAGATGTCCACTTGCAAAAGAATGAATTAGGCTAGTGTCTATTACCTCACACAAAATCTACCTCCAAACAGATTAAAGACCTGAATGTGAAATCAGAAACACTGAAACTGCTAGAAGAAAACAGGCCATGCCCTAACATGATACACGTATGAAAGGACTTCCTGAATGGGACTCATTTGCCCAAGAAATATGGCTAACAAATGACAAGTGAGACTTCATAAAACTAAAAAGCTTTTGCACAGCTAAAAAATAGTTACATGAAGAAGAAGCCCACAGAATGGCAGCGAATCTCTGCTAACTACGCAGCTAACAGAGAATTAATATACAGAGTATTTAACAAACTCAGAAAACACAGGGTCAAAAATAAAATCCCAGGGCTGGAGAGATGGCTCAGTAGTTAAGAGACTGACTGCTTTTCCAGAGGTCCTGAGTTCAATTCCCAGCAACCACATGGTGGCTCACAGCCATCTATAATGAGACTTGGCACCCCCTTCTAGCATGCAGGCACACATGGAAAGAATGCTGTACACATAATAAATAAATAAATCTTAAAATAAATAAATAAATAAAATAAAATCCCATTCAAAAGATGGGCTCAGGATCTAAACAGAGTTCCCAGAAGAAGAAATAAGAATGGCTACGAACTGTTCTCTGTCCCTGGAAATCAGAGAAAGGCAGATTAAAAAAACTCTGAGAGCTCATCTTACCACAGTTAGAATGGAAAAAATTTTTTTAAACAAACAACAACAGGGTTCTAGCCATAAATAAAGGTCATTGAGCCTATAATTTGTGATCCTAGAGAAGCT
>LOEQ01005863.1:30139-42235 GCA_001685075.1 Bramus lutescens | reverse complement strand
TGTTCTGTCTACTCCACCCACCTAAGGGCTGGCCTATCAAAAGGCCAAGGCAAAGTAACACATAGACAGATGACCCTCCTACAGGCCTGCTCCCCTATCACTACAGTACATCATATTTTAGGCCATAAAGAAGTCTTAACAAGTATGAGAGAATCTAAGTAAGTGCTTGGACCTCATCAGAACATATTGAAATAAAATTAGCAATAGAAAGTTTACAAACACGCAGATATTTAACAATATACTCTTAATTATTTTTGAGCTAAAATAAAAATTAATAGGTTTCATTATAATATGATAATAGGTTTCAGAGGGTATTTTCATACACACTTTGCTCTCCCACAATACACTACTGAACAATCAGTAGATCACTACAGAAATTCAGAGAGGAATTTTAAAAATACCTAGAATCAAGTGAAAATGAAAACACTTTCAGGAATCCTTGGCAGTTCTGAAAGATTTATAACCATGAATGCTTACATTTTAAAAGCAGAGTGATTTTAAATGAATAACCTAAATACCTGCTGCAAAGTCTTAGGAAAACAAGCAATGAATTAAACACAAAGTTAAGAGATGGAAAAAAAATAACGAGCATTAAAATAATGAAGCAGAAGTTGAAAGAACAGTAGAAAGAATCAAAGAAATGAGATATTGGTATTTTAGAAACAAACAATATTGACAACATTGGCCCAACTACCCAAAAGAATGAGAAGACTCAAGTTAATAAAAGTACAGAGAAAAGAGTTACCACAACAGAAACCAACAAAGCTGCAAGGCCCATTAGAGAATACTTGGAAAAGTCGGAAGAATCTAAAAGAAATGAATAAATTTGTAGACCCATATTAGCTACCAATATTAAATCAAAGGGACTTTTTAAAATTAAAATACATGTATAACCTCAATGAGACTGGGGGGAGGGCTCAGTTGTTCTCTTTCCAGTCTTTCCACGACACCACAATGGTGTGCCTAAGTGTCCCATCTGATTCTCTCAAGAGCACCAACAATGCTGAAAAGAGAAGCAATTACTAGGTTGCACCATGCTATGTCTAAAGTTACTGTCTGGTTTCTAACCTTGATAAAGAACCAGGCGCACTTTGTCAGGTCTGAACTCACTGGTGACGCAGATGCTGGGAAGACCACCCTGAACTCACAAGCTGGTTTATCAAGTGCAAAGTGCTCAGCCCTAGAACCGAAGTACAGCTCAAAGACCTAGTAAAATGACAGAATAATCTGTCCCCATCCTGTCAGGTGGGTTTCACTGTACAGACACCTTCATCTTGCATCATGGAACATGAAGAAGATGCAGACTCACAAGAAGGAAAATTTTGGGACTCCTTTTCTAAATATATAAAACATATATAGATAA
This sequence comes from Bramus lutescens, assembly GCA_001685075.1. NCBI lineage: Eukaryota > Metazoa > Chordata > Mammalia > Rodentia > Cricetidae > Bramus > Bramus lutescens. Next base: position 40,872 of record LOEQ01005863.1, on the reverse strand, counting down.
AATGCCTTAGTAGGGAGGTCGTTGGGAAAATAAAAAGGAAAGCATGCATTCAACACCGAACCTGCCCATGTTAAAGAAGACTAAAAGCAGCATCCCTAAACTAGTTCATACAATAAAGGAAAAGGAGGCTCCAAACTCATCCTGGCAGGCCAGAATTAACCTAACAAGTAATAAAAAAAAAGGGAAAAAAACCTATATTAGCCCAGTTCTCCTGATGAACACAGATATAGAAATCATCATGTATCATGAGTGTGACAGCAATTCTTGGTTGTCAACTTGACTATCTGGAATTAACTAAAATCCAAAAATGACTGGGCACATCTGGGCACACACTTTTGCTTAATTAAATCATTTGAAGTGGGAAAATCCACTTCTAATCCAGATCTTTGAGATGGAAAGATCCACCTCTAATCTGTCCACACTTTCTACAGGCAGTCTATAAAAAGAACATGGAAGAAGGAGCGTTTGTTCTTTGCCTGTTTGCCTTCATTCTCGCTGGCAGATCCATTCCTTCACTAGCATTCGTGCCTACTTCTTCAGGGTTCCAGCATATGCTGAAGACATCCAGCCTCATGGGCTGAACAACTACTGGATTCTTGAACCTTCCATTGGTAGTCAGCCATTGCTGGACTAGCTGAACCACAGCCAGTAAGTCACTGTAATACATTCTAGTAAACTCCATATATTTTCTTTTATATTCATTCAATATATATACTAATATATATTTTATAGAATTAATAAGTATATATGCATGTATATATGCATATACATACATATATATATAAACATCCCATAAATTTTGTTCCTTTAGAGAAGCTTGACTAATACAATCACCAAGTCAGTTTCATTCTAGGAATAAAAACATGATTTAATATATGAAAATTAGTAAGTATAATACAGTATGCACATAAGCAAATTTAAAGACATAAATCATATAATCATCTCAACAGATACACTAGGCCTTTGACAAAGTTAAACATCCCTTTACGATAAAAGCTCAGGAGAAACTAGGAGTAGAAAGAGTACTTCAATGTAACAAAGCTTATATTCTATAAGACTTTATCAAACATGCTAAGTGGGGAAGCCTGGAAGCATTTTCTTTAAAACCTGAAATAAAACATTATTTTTAAACCTGAAAAAAAGACTCAGTCAAGATAGTGCTTAAAGTTTTAGCTATATTATAACTTATTAAGCCAAGAGAATTAAGTAAAGGGGATACAAATAGGAAAAAGGAAAAATGATGTTGAAGTATCCCTGTTTGCAAAAGATACTGTCCTGTATTTAAAAGGTCCTAAAGACTCTACCAGGAAACTCTTAAGATTTGACATTTTCAACAAAGTAGCAGGATACAAAAATCAACATACAGAAACCAGTAGCTTTCAATAGCAAACTTGCTAAGAAAGACATCAGGGAAAACAAGATCCCACTCACAATACATTTTTAAAAAAAAAATGGGAATAATCCTAGCCAATGAGATGAAAGATCTGCACAATCAAATTTTTGAAACACTTAATGAAAAAACTAAGCAGACACAAGAAAGCAGAAAACCGACCCCATGCTCATGGAATAAGAGAGTTAATATTGTAAAGTGACAATGTTATCAAGAGCAACCTACACATCCAGTGCAATTCCCATCAAAAAATGCCAAAGACATTTGTCACATGAAAGGAAAACTCTCCAAAAATTCACATGGAAGTCAAAAAAAAAATTCCCAAACAACTAAAGCAACCCAGAGCAATGGTGGAAGTATTACAGTATCTGATTACCAATTATACTACTGGGCCATAATAAGAAGAAAAGATATAAATCAGTGGAGTAGAAAACTCACAAACTCACATAGCTGTCCCATAAAATCACAGGATGAAGACAAGACTGAAGATTACGTGTCCTTGTTGCTGACAGAATGCATGACAACGCATCCTAGGAAACAAAGGTCACTGTGGGTCACAGCTAGGATTGCCTCGGTCATGGGGAGGGGCATGGTAGCAGGAGCTGAGGCAGCTGGTGGCGTGGATCCACTCAGAAAGCAGAGAAGGAAGATAAAGTGATCAAGCTAAAACTGCCCCAGAGGAAGTACTTGTCTTCCTAAGAGCAGCTCAGCCGGACTAGAAACAATGGCAGCTACTCAGGGCCAGAATGTTTGGAGCCTCAAGTGTAACTACATTGACCCTCTTTTCTCATCCCTAAATCTAAACAATTCACCTCATAAACATCACTTTAGAATTTCATTTACAAAAGGAAATTCTTTAAGAGAAATAAGTGGGTCCATTCCACCTTGACTAAAGGTCAGAGTTCAGGCCTATTCCTGCTCCTTCAAGGTTATTGATAGGAGGACTCTTTAATGACTTCAGCCACATAAGGCTGATACTTCTGGGTTCTAGGGGTCATGTATGTGCAGACAAGCCCTCAGGAAGAAGTGCTTAATGGCCCCCAGGGATGTCAAAGGGCCCCCGCATAACCCACATGGTGCATGGTTACATCATCCACATATGACTCAGCTAAGCCCTTGTATGCAGGCATGAGCCCCGTCGTCTGCGTATGATGCAGCCACGTCAACCCCCTGTGCACATGCGCTAGGCAGTTTTTAAAAGCTAGACACGCCATCTTCCTCTCTCTACATACTGACTTCCCCAGGTCTGTACATGCCCCCTCAAATAAACTCCTAAGCGAGTTTGTTGCATGTTCCATGTTTCCTTCTCACTCACGCCAGGTAATTTCAGTTGGACTTAAGGTGTGGCTACTAACAAGATATATATACCTAGGGTATATTACATGATGTTTTGGATATTAAGATGGCCCACAGAGATGGATCCTTTCCACTTTGATCAAAGGTCAGAGAGTTCAGGCCTATTCCTGCTCCTTCAAGGAAATAACATGAGGTTTGACCCAGGGAGTGGCTGCCTTCAGGATGCTTAGCCTAAGGTGTGGTCGCTGTGTGTCCCACTTAACCAAACAGAATACTTAACTCAGGGTATAGTTGCTTGATGCTTCAGGTATTTAAGAGGTAATTGCTGTTTGTTCTTTGTCTCATGGTAAAGCAGTCTTTTGCTTTCTCCACCCCCTCCTCCCTTCTTGGATTGGGGTATATTGGTATTGGGCACATGGAAAATAACACCAGGCAAATTCAGTATTCAATGAACTGACCTCCCAACTCTATACTATGTCTCTATATCTCTGTTCCTTCTATCTAATATTTCTCATCCATACTCTCCTACCCTGGAATGTGTGAACCCTGTCAAGGCTGGACCCTGACAGATGTCGCCCCAACATGTGACTCTGATACTTATACAACTCAGGACCACCTGCCAGGGGAAACACCACCCATAATGGGCTGGGCTTTACCATATCAATCATTAAGACAATGCCCCCACAATCTTGCCAGCCCAATCTAATGAGGTATTTTCTCAAATGAGGCTCCTTGTTCCCAAACGAGTCCAGTTTGCTCAAACTAACAAATAACTAACAAAGATACCTAATGACAATTTTCTCTAAAGAAGCTACACTCATGTCTTTGTATATTCTCCTCCTCCTCTACCCTCTCTCTTCACACTTAAATCTAAAGTATGTACTATTTCTTATCTTTGCTTTATTAGCGAGCTAACTTTGCTTCACTCAACATATCCTCAAGTTCTTTTCTGCAGTATAGTTAGGAATTCAGCATTGACTGGATGGTGGTCCCACAGGAAGAAACTCTTCCGTACTTGAGAGCAGGGCTTGGCCATACATCCCTGTCATAAATGGAATATATAAGTCATCATCTTTTTGTCTTCTTTGAAGAGAAGATTAAGTCTTTTAGGATGTTCTTGAGGCTGTGAGATTACAAGAGACGGGTTTTATTTTAGAAATGTGGATCAGTTACTTATGCTTCTGCCAGTCAGCTATAAAGCAAGGCTGTCACATGTAATGGTCTGTCTGTCCCTTTAAGAGACAAGCCCCGCCCACTGCCCCTCCCTGTCCACCACCGAGGCAGATCTTCCTTCTGCTTGCAGTCTGAGCCCTTTTCTTTTCCATCTCTCTCCCAAAGAGGCTCCCTTCTCCCCACTTCTCCCTTTCCCCCTCTGTTTCTCTCCTCTCTCTCTCTCTCTCTCTCTCTCTCTCTCTCTCCCCTCTTCCCCCTTCTCCTCTTTCCCCTTCCCCTCCATAACCCACTAAATAAATATCTGACCTCACTCTGCATAGTGTGCCTATCCGTCTGTCTCACCCACCACGGCTGTGGCTCCTCCTGGGATCAGCTGCCTTCATGGCCCACCGTGGTCTCTGGTGCCACCTCTTGAGAAACAGCCACTCAGGAAACAGTGCCATTTTACTTAAACCACAACACCGTGCCCTTTTCCTTTCTGGCTATCTTGCAAAGACTTTTACAAGGATACTGATAGGCAGTCAAGGGGAAGAGATGCACAGTGTAAGACCTATAGAAAGAGACATGGAGCAGCCATGCTCCCTCTGGATAAGCTACTTTCCAGGAACAAGTTCAGCTATGCAAAGTTCTCTGTGTCCTTTTGGGTTTTAGAGCTGGTTGGGTATATCACTGGTCATGAGAAATCTACTTAACCTTTAGACCCTCTCCCCTCACTATAGTAGGGACAAATGTGGCTGAAAGTCTAACTCTCAAGAAAGTTGATTTACCTGGTAACCAATACTTCTATCCAGGACCCACCCCATATTCTAATTAGTATGCAAAAAGATGCATCATTCTGGAGATTTTATGAATTTTAGAATCTGAGTAGCCCTGAACTTAAATATGTATTTTTATTATATCACATATAACACATAAATTAAATATCTACTAGTTAATAACTTCCTTGTGGTTAACTCAATAATAAAATCAAATTTCACAGCCAAAAATGACCAGATTTTTTCAGTATCCAAAGTTAGCCCCACAATTTTAACCATTCTTACTTTCAAATAATAATAACCAAACTCTTTTTGAAAATCCTCTGGCAATTAACTGCAGTTATCTTGGTAACATAACTCAGTTTAGATGCATGCTTAGAATTTTTATATTTAATCCTACCTAGAGAGTAATTTCCACAGTGGTTTTTCCTAAAGCTAAAACCCAGACTTTATGTCTCTAGAGTAATCTTGCCTGACAGTGGCTTTAACTTCAGTGAGCTTGCATCACCTTCCCAGTAGTGCGGCTGGCCCAGGCTTGTTGTAAACACTTGGTTCCATCAAGCAGCATTTTACATGTCAACACTCTACACCATTCATACAGAGTCTACAAGGAAGTGCTGTGCTTCCTCCTGCAGAGGCGCTCCCTCCCCCCTCATCTGGTAAGTGAGCTTGAGGAAACATAATAGGTTCATGTTCTCGGGCAGAATCAGGACAGCCCATCTCACTCTTTTCCTCCTTCATCTCCTCTCTACACAACTTGGAGATCAAATGTTTTATGTATGACAGAAAAAGTAACATATCATTAAAAGAGGCAAATATGCAAAACCTAATAGTCACATAACCACAAAGATTCCCCAAACTGTTCTCACCTTTAATATTTGAAAACAAATAATTTTATGTTAAATAAAAAATTTCTAACACCCTAGTCTATATCCTCTAAAAGTTTGAACAAATAAATTTCATATGAAAACAGCATTTTATCCAAATATCAAATATTACAGTGAGTATTTGAACAGCAAACACAAACATTCCTAATCCCAATCACAGACTATGTTGTGAAATGTTAATGTATTTAAATTTTTTAATTATACATGGAATTAACTGGAATGCTGCACTTTAAACAATTCATTATTAATATTTCATTCATATTAAAACAGTAAGAACACAAACAAATGATCTCCAAAGCAGGAAATTTTCAAAGACAAATTGTATGTTGTGGGACGTTTGATTGTGGCTTCTAAAAACTGTAAATAATCTACAGTCTACACAGACACCCGTACAAGTGACTAACACCTCTTTTAAGAAAAACAGTAAATAATAATGCTGTACTAACATAAAGATAAAAAGAAAATACTAAAATATATTTATGTCTCTTAATCAGACTAAAATAATAAGGCATATTTAATTAATAATCAGGGTTTCACAAAAATTTCAGTGAATAAGGTATTAAATTTTAGAAAATCCCTGTCCCAGAATAAGCATTGTTTAAAATAAAATTAAATATCATAACATTAATTTCTGAAATTACCCAGGAAATAATATACCTATTAAATAAATAAATACCCATTCATCCTATATTGCCTACACAACAGGATATGGTTCTGGAGGAAGGGGGAATAAGATGCATCTATATTGCCAACCCTACTCATAGTAGCCATTTGGAGAAACCACTCTCCACCTATCCCACTACATGGAAAGCCAAAAGCTATTCCACAAAAATGAATAACATTGTTTTTGTGTTTTGTTATTCTTTGTTTGGTTTTCTGTTTTGTTGTCTTTGGAGACAGAGGCTCATTGTGTAGCCTTTGCTGGCCTGGCACTTGCTATGTAGACCTGGCTGGCCTTGAACAGAGATCTGCCTACCTCAGCCTCCTAAATGCTGGGATTAAGGTCAGAAGCCATCACACCCTATTGTTTTGTCAGAAGCGTCACCCCAACCCCCTGGCAACCATATATATATGGAGTCTGTAATGTTTGGGTGGAACTTTCCATTCCAAGCCCCCTTCCGTGGGAGTTGCCTCAGTCCAGACTCCACCTACAAGAAAGCATACCAAATGATTACCCTTCCCCAGAGAGGGTTAAGACCACTCCCATAGGCTACTTAAACTACCCACCAGAGAACAAATACATGGCCTCCCCGGTTCTCCGTGTTTTTCCGGAGGGCCACCTGGGAGCACTGGCATCCATTAAACCTGGGCTTCTTCTAATTCGGTCTGATTTGGTTTGATTTGGATTATTGCGTTGGTGGAGAGGTTTGTCAGGCCGGAAAAAACTTAGCACCTATAGTGTTTTCAATATCATAATTCTCTCCACTTGTGCCCTACACACATATCTGAGAATGCTGGAAATGGGCAACTGATATAGTAGCAAAATACAAACCATCGGGAAGGGGCAGCTTTGCCTAGCCATCAGCAGTGTAGACTGCCCAGGCCTTTCTGACTCTGCCTCCCTAAGCAGCAATGGTTATACCACACAGGAAGACCAGGATAAGGAAAAAAGTTTTCAAAGAGGCTGTTACTTTACAGATGGAACCCTAAAATAGGGTCTGTGAACTTCTAAGGTAGTTCAATCAGGGAACCCAGACCCAAACATAATTTTCTGAAATTCAAGAACAGCTTATCATTCTATCTCAGGGCTCACACAACTGCCAACTTCTCCAGTTGGCTTTCCTGGCTCACCCGAGACCTGACGGTGGCTGAGATTTGTCTTCCTTGCTGCAATCACACCCTGCAGCTCAGTTTCCCACACCAAAGCATGTCTGAACTCTGTTCCCAAAAACCAAGAGTGCTAAATAACAGATTTTCTATTGTTATGGCTAGCAAACTCCCTCTTAGTGGGTCTCAAGTCAGAAAGAAATTACTGAACTCTCACTGAAAGACAAATATGCACTAGGTATATATAGCTCAGAGGCGAGCCCTGTCCTAGCTTGTACAAAGCCCTAAATTCAATTCCCAGCACAGAAAAAAATAAAAAAAAAAAGGAAGGAAGGAGGAAGGAAAGAGGGAGGGGGAGGCAGGCAAGCAGGCAGACAAATCTTTAAACAATCTATTAATGTAATTCACTAAATAAGAATCCATTAGATCCTATGAATTACATAGTGAAGATTAGATAGGCAAACAGACAGACAAATGAAAGAAACACAAGAAGGAAGTGAAAGAGCAAGGGAGGCAGGCAGGAAGGAGTAATCTAAAAAATGAACTCTGAAAATCACCTCATACCTATAGTAAGAACTGGCTGAAGCAAAAATCATCAATGGGTGTTAAAACATTTATTTTGTCTTATATCCATGAGTAGGTAAAATTTTTGTGAGAAGTATGGCATTAATCAACCTTGAAGTATTTTCCCACTCATTATACCTTTGTTTTACAGGGAAAATTATAATTTTATATGGAAGAAATTTGATGAACAATGCTTTAACCAATTGAAATTAATATAACAAAGAATGACAATTTTTTCAGAAATCCTGATAAGACCACAAAACCACTTATTCAAATATTACTGACAAAAATATATAATATGAATTTAATCACAAGAAGCATCAAGGGGCTGGAGAGATGGCTCAGCGGTTAAGAGCACTGACTATTCTTCCAGAGGTCCTGAGTTCAATTCCCAGCAACCACAAGGTGGCTCACAACCATCTGTAGTGAGATCTGGTGCTGTCTTCTGGCCTGCAGACATACATGCAGACAGAACACTGTATACAAAATAAATAAATCTTAAAAACCAGCATCATCAAATAAAACCAAAGGCCTTTAGCAGTGGTATTTGCCTTTAACCCCAGCACTCAGTAGGCAGAAGCAGGTGGATCTGAGTTCGAGGCCAGTCTGTCCTACAGAGCTAGTTCCAGGACAGCCTGGGCTACACAGAGAAACCCTCTTTCAAACCCCCTCCCCAACAAAAAAAAATTAAAGAAGGCCATGCCTCCCAGAAAACCAGGTGGGGTGCCCACAGACCTCCTCCCTTTGTGTTCCATCTGGCCCAATACCTCAGTCTCATCCCTAGCACTGCAACAGACACCAGCTTCAGACTCCCTTCCCCAGCCCACATCTGTGGGTCCCACGGACTATCCCCTCAACCTCTCTTTCTCCATTTAACACTATATCCCAGCCCCCAACTCCAGAAGCCCTTCCCCAGCTAAAAGTCAATATATTCCACCATACAAACTGAAAGAAAAAAGAACACGATCATCTCACTAGATATAGAAAAGGTCTTTGATAAAATCCAGCACCCCTAAGAATAAAAGTCCTAGAGCGATTAGGGATATAAAGGACATACCTAGATAACAAAGGCAATTTACAGAAAGCCTATAGTCAACATTAAATTAAACGGAGAGAAACTTAAAGCAATTCCACTAAAATCAGAAACAATACAAGGCTGTCAACTCTCTTCATATCTATTCAATATAGTACTTTATTGATTGAGGTTTCTGTCCCACCCAGTCCTGCAGCCTTTCAGTCCCAAAGAAACACACAAAGGTCTATATTAATCATAAACTAATTGGCCTACTAGCTCAGGCTTCTTATTAACTCTTATAACTTATATTAGCCCATTATTCTTGTTTGTGTTAGCCACGTGGCTTGGTACCTTTTCTGGTGAGGCAGTCACATCTTGTTTCCTCTCTGTCTGGGTGACAAATGCAGACTGCGTCTTTCCTCTTCCCAGAATTCTCCTGTTCTCATCGCCCTGCCTCTACTTCCAGCCAGGTCACCCCACCTACACTTCCTGCCTGGCTACTGGCCAATCAGTGTTTTATTAAAAATAATACAAGTGACAGGATAAAAGAGCATTGTCCCACAGCAGTACCTGAAGTTCTGGCTAGAGCAATAAGACAACTGAAGAGGATCAAAAGAAAACAGTTTGGAAAGGAAGAAATCAAGGTACTATTATTTGCAGATGATACAATAAATGTATATAACTGACCCCAAAAATTCCACCAGGGGCGTCCTACAGCTGATAAATACTTTCAGTGAAGTGGCTGAATACAAAATTAGCTCAAAAATATCAGTACCCCTTCTATATACAAATAACAAAAGGACTAAGAAAGAAATCAAGGAAACAATACCTTTCATAATAGCCTCAAATAATGTAAAATATCTTGGAGTAGCTCTAACCAAGCAGGTGAAAGATTCGTATGGTAAAAACTTCAAGCCTTTGAAGAAAGAAACTGGACATGATATCAGCAGATGTAAAGATTTCCCATGCTCATTAATCGACAGGATTAACATAGTAGAAATGGACGTTCAATCAAAAGCAATCTACAGATTCAATGCAATCTTCATCAAAATTCCAACACAATTCTTTACAGACCTTGAAATAATAATTCTCAACTTTATATGGAAAAACAAAAAAACAAAACCCAGGATACTTAAAACAATAAAATAACTGCTTGAAGTCTCACCACCCCTGATTTCAAGTTGTACTACAGAGCTATAGCAATAAAAACTGCATGGTATTGGTGCAAAAGCAGACACATTCATCAATGGAATCAAAGTAAAGACCCAGACATAATCCAAACACATATGGACACCTGATTTTATAAAGAGCCAATGGAGTATTATTCAATGACTGTTTAAAAAATGGCATCATGAATTTGCAGGAAAATTGACGGAACTAGAAAAAAAATCATCTTGAGTGAGGTAACCCAAACCCAGAAAATTTTAAAAAGTATAAATTCAGTTATAAGTGAATATTAGCAGTTAAGTAAATGAAAACCAAGATATAATCCGTAGATCTCGCGACGGGTCTGGGGAGGACACATGTATCTCTCTAGGAGGGGCAAATAGAATAGACTTTAAGGGCAGACTTCGGACAGGTAAGGATGAGAAGGAGGAGTGAGGTGAGGGTGATGAGGTGAAGGAAGAGAGTGTGGGAAGAGATTGTTGGAACTGGGAGGTAGAGTGGGGGTGTAGAAACCTGGTGCAATGAAAACTTCCTGATAATGGGGCATATGGAGTCTCAACAGCCATCTCCTGATCCCAGGTGAAATTTCCGGTGGCGGGCCTGGGTTGTATTCAATTGAGTGTTAACCAAAGAGGTCCCATGGAAATCCCCAAGCAACCCAGTTTGGCACTAAGACAATGGGTTGCTGGGTTGTTCTCCACAACAGATGGTGCCGAGTG